>JAUYWG010000022.1:2717856-2738529 GCA_034779775.1 Enteromius afrohamiltoni | reverse complement strand
CTACTCACTCAGTCACCTTCACTCAACAAATCATCATCACCTGTCTGCACACCTGTCTTGGATCCTAACACTAATGACTTTGCACACAAGAGCCCACACCACACAGCACTCCGGGTCCAAGCTCGTACATTCCTGAAGTGGACAATAATCTTTGTGATTTATACTTACCTGCTCTCTCTGTAGTGTGCTTCTTGTTCTCCAGAGCCTCCAGTGTTCCCCAAAGTCTCCATCTGATGTGGTGTGGTTGTGGTCGTCTCGTCTCCCCTGTGTACTCCTTCACTGATCTTCTGCCAAGAGGAAAGAGACTGTGTTACTTCTAAGTTTGATTATTCAGCTATTGTCTGCATTTGAGTTACTCACATGTGTTTGGGATTCAGCTCTGCATATCCTGTTTAATAAACACTGTAAATACCTACCACATCTCCAGTTGTCTGTCTGCTTTGTTACACACACACACACACACACACACATATATATATATATATATATACACAGGTCCTTGTCAAAAAATTAGCATATTGTGATAAAGTTCATTATTTTCTGTAATGATAAACATTAGACTTTCATATATATATATATATATATATATATATATAAATTTATAAAATAAGGTGATGCAAACAACTTTGATTTAGAGACAATTCACCTAAACTTTCCAAACTAAAACATAAAAAAAAAAAAAAAAAAAAACTTTCATCTATGTGATATTATAATGTATGATAAAAAAAAGAAAAATTACAGCACCAGGTCCTTTTAATGGAGTTCTTCTCATTGAAGGTCATGTTCTGTAAAGTAGGCGTGGAGAGCTGCACCAGTCACTCCACTTTCACTTTAGAGATGAGTGACAGATCTCTACATCTGATTGCATGCTGCACCTGGGAAAGAGCGCTTCAAATTACCACCTGCACTTCTGTCACCCAGTGAAACAAGTGAAAGCGAGAACCCCGTCCACCCACTGTTTGGCTGTTTTAGCTGCATAACAAAAGCACAAAGCATTGATCTGAGTTTTAATGTATGGTTTCATAGACAGCAAGTGAGTAAACTCAGCCACCGCTGCCCTGCCATGTCCCGAGACCACAGCTGAAACGCAATTTACATCTGTACCTACAGCCTAAATCCGAACCGCTACAAGTGTCCCCCCCAGTTAAACTCATGTTGACCATAATTAGCCCCTCCGTGTGTTGTCATGGTGATGGTCAGCTGTGATTAGCAGGGACAGATTAAATTACAGGAAGGCTTGAATAGACGACAGTGGAGTCTGGGCTTGTCTCATGTCATGTTTCCCTGAGCCAAAGGGCATGGGTTTTACCTAATGAGCCAATGAGTTAAGGACACATGGAGCCTCTGGGCAGACAGTGCTTGGACTGCTGTGACCTGTGACAAATGCCTGGGCTTGGAAATGGAGTTAAAAGTCACAGAAAAGATGAGAAAGTGATAAAAAAGGCCATTTGTATGTAAAGCCACCATATATGCCAGGGGGTGTAAACAGTGCAACAGAATTAACCACTGATACATTTCTTCTGTTTCATGGCATTAAAAAGACCCGGGGAAATTGTAGATTTATAAGCTATGAGCTATTCCTCATTTAAAGTAGTTAAACTGCTCTTTCAAGTAGTTAGCTACACTGCAGGCCACTGACAAACACAACTACCAAGTTGCAGACTCTACCAAGCAGTGCCCCTGTGCACGTCCTGATTTTGCTGAGTTAGGCGTGTCCCTGGGTTAACATATTTTGTTGACCCTGGAACATTTTATTTCAAAATTTTAGCTTTGACCATATCTCTACACCTACACCTAAACCTAACCCTACCCATGAGTAATGCCTAAAATCAGAGGAAATTATAAATGACTGACAATGATGTACAAGCACCAAACACTGATTGTAAGCCTAAACTTCACAAAAACTATAAACTGGTTCTTGACCCTGGATTGTTACCTGTGGTTTTTTTTTCATGTTTTGCTGCTGACTGTGTGTTACTGGATTACGATTCTGTCTCAATCTTGGATATTACTGCTTGCTGTTGTTTGGACCTTGCTTGTTTGACCATGCCAACCTGATTTCACAGAATGCTGCTAGGAGAATCCTTACGTCAGCCTTGGTTGTAACATGTACACGAGTAACGTGTCTCGTGACCGATCGCGTCATGCTGTTGTGAAATGTTTTGGCTCTTGAGTGTCTGGTGATCAATTTGCATCATTCTACAGGATGAGAGTGTCTTTTGAATAAGAGTCAACGCGTTAACAGAGTGGGATCATTTCAGCGATTAAAACCTTGTATTTTACTCTCTTCTTTGCATAAAAACATTGTATGGCTTTAGAAGGACTTGAAATGCAACTTGTTTGAAATGCTTTTTTTTTACTGCTTATTATACAATGAAAGTATAAATTTTTTATCAAATGAATCCGGTTATCCTTGAGTGGATCACTGAATTACATTTTAATCTTTTCCGTGAGAAAATCACAGAATTTTCGATGATTACGTGATACTAACATGGAATTATGCGCTAAGAGTACGTGGTTATTACAACCAATTCTGTGTGATCAGATTGGACCACGCTGTGTTTTAATAAAGATGCATTTGGATCTTCAGCGCTTGTCTGAGTCTGGACCTTTTTTACAACAATATACTCTTTTTGTATGATTATATTATTTATTGATATTTTTATTTGTTTTTATTTTTATATTTAGTTTCTGTTTTATTCGTATTTACCTTTAATTAAAGTTTTATTAAAACTTTTATTGTTGAACTTTTTTTTTATGATTATTTTTTATAATTCTAAATTAATGTGATCTTATTTTACTTTGATTTAGCATGTAACACTTCTTAATTTTATTTACCCTAAGTTCTTTTTTTAATTTCTACAGTATGTTAACATTTTCAGCTATATTTGAATCAGTTTTAATAAACTATAAAACACTATTTCAACTATTTCACAGACAAATATCTTTTTAAATGCTATACTTTCTTGTAATCAGAACTGTGTTATTTTATTTTTAAACTAGTGTTCCTACCACGCCTTTCCGCAATCAGGTAGTGAACATGCGAGCTCTGCCTCTGCAGGAGGCAGACTCAGCCTTAGAGTCGCTGTGTCCTGTACGAGTTTTGAAAGCGCCTCTACACTGACCAAACTCGGGGCCTCAGACGCTCCAGCAGCTCTTATTTGCTATTGCAGACAGCAGAAAAGGAATGCTGTCTCCAAACAGAGGTTGGCCATTTGGTGGTAAATGCCATCTCCCTGGCTTATTTATACCAGGGAAGAGCCGTGCTCCTTAGGAAATATCCTTTGTGTTGGCACGGTGCCTCTCTAGCAGATATCTGTAGGGCTGCAGGCTGGGCGACACCCATCACCTCCGCCAGGTTTTAAGACCTCCACGTAGAGGACAGAGTCTTCTCGTGTCCTTGATTAGGACAGCAGGTGAGCGAGGGGACCGGCTCGTGCCGCTTGCTGCACCACTCCTACAGGATCCTTGCGCTATTTTTCTCTGTGTTCCCTTACCAGTTCGTAACCCTGCCCCACAGTTTGGACCTAGACGGAGTAGCTGCAGCTGTGCTTCCTCTGGGTTTCCTTCGTCCAGTAGGTTTTTTTAAGTATTTTTTTCGGTGTTTACTTCAGTTATATCCATGATTTTAGCGATTTATTGCATTCTCTTATTCCACTTGCGAGAACTGTGTGTTAAGCATGTGCTCCGCCCTCAAACATCTGCTTCAGCACCAATGAAAGCAACTCTGTGGGCCCCTTTCATGGGCCACAAAGGATTGGGGAGGTTGCATGCTCCTCTGCTGACGAACAGTAAAAGTATCTCGCCAGTCGGCAGGGGGATTTCCAAAAACAGGACTTCAAACTGATTTCAGTATCAGGACATGCAGTGAATCATTTTTTGTTTATTTTATCAAAGTTTATTTAAACCATCAAAGCAAATAAATTCACTAAAATTAGTAATGATAATGCTTATAAAAAAATAAAATAAAATAAAAATTAACATTAATAATTCATCAAATGTTTCACTATTGAAAAATAAATTATTATAGCATTGAACTGTTTCAGATACAGCTTCTATTTCAACCTTTATGGTGTTCGATTTAGAAAGAAAATGCTGTTTATGATTCTGCTTCTCTCAGAAATAAAGGTACAAAAGCTATCACTGTGGCGGTACACTTTTGTACCTATTAGGTTGAAATATTTACAGCTTAAGTATTTCCATGTACATTTAAGGTACTAAAATGGACCCTTTGGGTACAAACATGTTTCAAAAGGTACAACCCCAGTAACAGCTTTTGTACCTTTAATTCTGAGAGTGAACAGAGTCAATCCCAAGTTTGGATCTGGACAGGTGAACTCAGATATATAATTCAGTTCAGGCCCAAGAAATCAGTAGAGCAGGACATACTGTGCAGGTGGATTCCCAATGGCTCACAGCTGTCGTTCTGTTTAAATTGCCCTCATAGATTCTGCATAGTTTGTATTAATAGTTAATGAATGTCACCTAACATATGAAGCTTTCACATTCATCACCATTCTAAGCACCGCCTTTATGGTTTGACAGGCATGATTAATGGCTGCTACTGTCACACGACTGAAACGGCACAGATAAAGCAGCCGTCAGTCTTCCTCTCTGCCTGAGCTTCCAAAAGCGTCTCTGAATTAGAAGCTTTGCATTTCAGCGAGGGGAAAGGAAATCGTTTGTGCCCTCAATTAAGTCCTAAATGAGTTCTTAAGGAGCCATTTGCAAAATCTCTATGAAGTTTTTAATAGATGCTTTAAAGGAACGGATGTGCCTTTGGTACCCTCAATTATGAATAGGTGACAAACATGAAGACTGAATGTGACTATGACTACATTAGCTTTGATGTCCTCTGTGAATGACCTTTGATCTACTGTCACTGATCCTCACAAATGTCAGCTTACGTAAATGCCTGCCAGAGAGGGTTTATTTATATCCAGATCAATACTGTGTTATATACGACCTCAAGTGGAAGTGGGACTTGTGAAGTAAATGTCTTTCAAATGTGACTTGAGTGTCTTGTTGACTGTGACCGGAGCTGGCAAACTGAAATCCCATTTAAGCTTACCTTTTTAAAATATTTTGTTGTGCTGTTGTGAGTAAAAAAGTGAAGTCAGGTTGGAATGTGAATGGAGACTTGAGAATGTGCGAAGTAGGGTGCAGGTGATGATCCTGATGACTGACTGTAACTGTAAATTTAACCATACTGAAATACTGTGAAATACACAGAGACTCGCTGGCCAAGTGGTATTAAAATTGGATTCTGTCGAATATACTCTATAGAAGAAAAGGCATTATAACTGAATCAAGGATGCCTTATAAATTCCAGTTCCTGATTTTGCATTAATGTAGCAAACAGGATGCAGAATTTCAATTCAAATTAAAATTTTAGAAAGTATACAAAGAATAATGTGTGCTCATCCAAAAACTTTAGGCATGTGCTCGATCACTTCAATCAATCAGTCAATCACTTTTATTAATATAGTGCTTTAAAACAATACAGATTGTAGCAAAGCATTGAACATTATAAAATAGGAGAACAGATTGATGGTAATGTATAATGACGAGATTAGACTATGTATTTATCAAATTTATCAATTACAGTCTCTGTAATCAAAATGACGATTCACTCGAAATTAGGTGTCCCCAATCAAGCAAGCCAGAGGTGACAGCATTAAGGAACCAAAAAAAAAACCTTGGGAGAAACCAGACTTAGTTGGGGCCTGTTCCCCTCTGGCCAGACACCCAGCACCTAATTTCTAGTTCAATTTTAAGTGCATGTCAGACTGTGTAAAGGACTTATAGTGTGAGTGTGTGTTTGTGTGCATTTGGTTTCGGTGATCTGTCCACAGGGCTCATCTAGGTGTTCTAGTCTCTGATGAAGATCATCTCTTTGTGCTGATACACCATCTGATCTGGATACGTGCTGAGGAACAGAATACGAGAGAGTCATACTAATATTAGCGTAGATGCCATTCTTTTTACGATGTAACGAGTACATCGTGTGTGAAGGGGAGTGTTCCCGGCTGATCTAATTAATGCAGCATAACAATCCTTTAACAGATTTAATTAATTAATGTGTATTAGTGTGTTATAGTAAGTGTAAGCCAGAGTAAACAGATGTGTCTTTAATCTAGATTTAAACTAACAGAGTGTGCCTGCCTCCCGAACAGTATTAGGTAAATTGTTCCAGAGTTTGGGTGCTAAATAGGAAAAAGATCTGCCACCCGCAGTAGATTTTGGTATTCTAGGTATTATCAAATGGCCAGAGTTTTGAGAACGCAGCAGACGTGGAGGACTATAATGTGATAAGAGCTCACTCAAGTACTGAGGAGCTAGGCCATTTAGAGCTTTATAAGTAATTAACAAGTAATTTGGCCACCAAAATATTAAGTGTGTTTGTCATCGTGTGAGCCACACTGGTCAAAATATTTAATTGTTTTTCACCATTACAGTCAACCATGGAAATTAAGGTTTTATGAAGAAAAATCTGATATTTGTTGAGAAGAGTCAATAGTACATAGAAAAAAGTATTTGAACATTTGTATTTATACAGTACATTTATTTTTGTATTAATGTATTACATTTAAAGTGAAATCTTGCTTGTCCAATCACTGCACATTTGATATTTCTTATGTAACCACAAATACACAAAAATGCTAAATAACATCCATGAAATAAAATAATTATTGCTGGACATCCTGTCGGTCAAAGATTTTCATCAACATCCCATCACAAAGAAATCTCCTTGAATCCCACACTCATTCCCTGCAATGATCGGCTATGATGTCCTCACATGTAGCCCTCATGGCATCCAACAGAGACATCTGATTGTGTGGTCTATGATCATATATTTTCCTGCTGAGAAAACTCTTCTAGCAATGAAGAGGATGGTGGAAGGAACTCCACTGTTATCCTTTGATATGTTTTCTCTAACAATGTTGGTTTTAGCTGACATTATCCCAGACAACAACATAGCTAGGCAAATCTGGTCTAACTAAACCTCTTTCTTGTTCTGAAATCAGGTCTCTAGGAAAGCCAGGAGAAGTTGGATATTATCACACCGTTCTCTTCAATGGCAACACACATTATAAAATTGGCCCCATGTTGGCCTGGTGTATCAGTTGTGACCTGGTGTCCAATGAAATTGCAATCACATCTCCGGCATTTGGACAGATTGAACATGGCCTTGTACACAAAAAAAAAAAAGAATGTGGGTTGTTTCATGTCCTTCTAACTCCATTATTCTATACGAAGAAACAGAAACAAAATAAAGTTAATATTTATTCTAGAGTAAATGGTTTCTCTTCTTATGGGTTTCTAAAACTGCAAGTAATACAGGCATCTTAGAAGTTTGTAAAACTCACTAAGTGCACACCAATAGTTTAACCTGGACATTCTGGTACCACAGTCCTCCTTTATTCTTTCACTATTCCTCTCAAATGGCACATTGGAGAGTTGTTTCATAGTCTTTTCAAAGTTCATAGTCTGTGTTGGAAATGCTGAAAGAATTTAGATTTGCGAAGACATTATTGTCATTAATACAATCTTAGCCTGATGGAATTGTTGGCTATGACCATCTTGCAAATTTCTTGCTCTTGCTGATGGTATAGTGCTGCTCTGCCACCAGCGCAAGGCTACTGTGTGGTTATTTAGAATATACAAATAGGCTTGCATTTACCTTTACAATATTGTTTCTAAAAATGCTTTACAGCCTTGTGATTGTAAAACTAGGATTTATGACATGATATACAAGTGTGGTTGATTTCATTAGAGACTCTAATTCTTCTATTTCCACCTCTTGCTCTATTACGTCTTCCTCTATCACCACCACCACCTGTTCTTACACGTCTTCCAGTTGGTCTTCCACGAGCATGTTGCTGCAGTTCAGGGTTGTGGAAGGCTGTGGGCAATCTACATATATATGCTCCCAAACTTGATTGGTTGAATGGTTGATTCAAATTGTATTGTAATTAGAGGTCATTTGCCAACTTAGCAGACATTACAAACATTGTCAATGTCAGATATTTATGAAATATATATGAGTAAATATGAATTTTTCTGAATTCATAACTGAATGAATCGTTTTGAATGTGATGACTTACATGATGAAAAATTGAGAAGTTTCACAGGTTAGTTCACCCAAAAATTCTGTCATTAATTACTCACCCTCATGTCGTTCCATGCCTGTAAGACCATTGTTCATCAACAGCAGTAAATCAGGGCAGTTCTGATAAACTGTGAATTCTTGTGAATGGCAGTGATAATAACAGAGTGATCTCCACATCAATACTCCAGAGCTCTCCTGAACGAACTCCTGAAGTTGGTATTCCTTTCCAGAGGTAAGTATGGAAGCGATCTCTGCAGACTCAATCCTATTTCCTAACAGTCCTTTCTGTTACAGGTGGTGCTACACTGGGTGAAGGTTGGCGTGCAGCGTTCTGAGGAAACAGGTGAGTATAGCAGGTGAGTAAACACAGGTAGGAATGTAACAGATCTCACGTTCAGGTTGTGAAGGATGATCGCTGTTGTATCACTGTGCACTAGTGCAGGTGAGTAGCGTGGTGGGTGAAGATAATACTGCAGTGAAAGGTTTTCCTCCGAGAAGACAATAACTCTGTGAATCGACATATGGTGAGGCATAAGGTAAGTAAAGGACAGTATTACCTTGAGCTCAGCTAACCTGATGCTGAGCTGGGCTTTTCAACTCTCCTGATTGACATCAGTTGGCGGTGATTAATGAGCTGGTGATTGTGTGAAGTTGACTGCACTGATCCCAGTGCAGTTCCTTGGCGTGACACCATGTAACATCAGTGGTTCAAATTCAATTTTTGTGCAAAAAAACCTTAAATAACATAATTTACATTGTGAAACTTAAGTTAAGCCCCTAATGTCACATGGACTGTTTTACCAGTGTTTTTACTAAGTTTCTGGATCTGAAATCATTGCAGTTGTATTGCTGTATATGGAGGGACAGATGGCTCTCTGTTTTCATCACAAATCTGTGTTCCGAAGATGAACGAAGGTCTTACGGATTTGGAACGACATGAGGGTAAATAATTAATGACAGAAGCTTTATTTTGGGGTGAACTATCCCTTTAAGTAAGAATCGATTCACCAATTGCCAAACTGCCAATAACTGAAATAAATACTTACTGTTTGCACTACATACAGTAATGTCTAACTTTACTGTAGTTTTAAAATGGCTGTGCCAATAGTATATAGTGCTGTTTTGAGCTTTTCAGGAGATGTCACCAAAATCAAAGACTTTTTTGCATTGTAAAAAATTTACGAGTAAACTGTCAAAATGAAAAAATGACAAAGCCATTTGACTGTCTTGTTCATAAACAATGGTGTCAGGACTTTTCATCTTGATGACACTGACACTTTCATTGATGTGAATACTTGTTTCTGAGGAATGAGCAATCCAGTTTGAGCAAGTGACGCGCTTTTCCCATCCCAGTCGCACATTTTTTTTCGTGGCACGGACACGATTCTTACTCAACTTTCGTGAGTCCAGCATGAATGGATGAATCCATGGAGTAGTGCTGGAGTCACAAAAATAATTAATTAATCGTGTCCCTGACACAAATAAATAGATTAAAACATAATTTCATGATATTGTCATGACCTGCCATGTGACTGGGGTTATCAACTAGGTTTTGCAGTTTGTACTAATTGTTTTGAGAAATGCATTACCTGTTGTGCAAGTTTAAATAGTGCTGTGAGAAAGGCACCAAAGCGACGCAAAGTGAGAAAAACTGTAAATGTATTAAAATGAATGAAGTCATTAATTTTGCTTTCATTTCAATTTTGAATATTGACTTGACAGAAAGTTTGACCAAAAAAAAGCAAGAAAAGTTTATAAACATCACTAGATGGATGGATAAACAGACAGACAGATAGATATAGTTAGTTAGACAGATCGATAGGTAGATAGATAGATAGATAGATATTGTTTTTAGTTTCATTTCATTTGATGAGTTAAGAAGTTTTTGGACCATGCTGTACAATTCAGTACATTTCTCATCCTGTCATTTAATTTTTTTTCAATTCCATTTCAGCTTCCTGTGTGGTGTGGATAAAACTTAAATTCAATCTATAGGGCTTATAAAGGACCTGAATCTTCAATTTTTCAGTTCTATACCTCACTTTTCTGTGCCTTTTAGCAACTGCAGCTCCCAGAGGAGCAGTGTGGTGGTATCAGAAGTGTGTTATCGGCTTCCTGACACAAAGAGTCGTTTTTATGTAGGGAATAACTGCAGCGTGCAGCTCTGCTACTCATGTTATGGACTGCTAAATCTCCTTTGAACACACTATTACCACCTGCTGCCAAGTCTGTGTACTCAGCTCCACAGTCTGACCGCTGTAGGAGTGAGCTGCATCTGCGTCTATCCATTCAAACACCTTCAAACAGGCCTGAATGTGAACGTCTTCTCGACTCGGCTCAATTATTGGGTTGCAGCTGGTGCTGTTGGTGACGGCTGTTTAAATCAATGACCACTGAAGCGCTATCAACACTCTGCGCTCAGACGCTTATTATTCACTCGTTTAGATGCAGCACTGTTTTTTCCTGTTGGCACAATCCAGCAAGCTCTCTGAATATCTTCATTCCCATTCGTGTGACAGAACATCTTTGACAGTGATGTCTTATCTGGCTAAGGCAGAGCTGCTGCATTTCAAACCCTAAACACTACCGTTTATTTCATCTCGGACTCCATTAGAAAGGCTCTTTTCTTGCATTTTCTCACTTTTCTTCTTTTCATTAATGTAGCAAAAGACTAAAAAACAAGCAATAATAGAGAAAAGGAAAAGAGGGATTTTTGTATCAGCAGGACATTTCTGTGTGCATGTGTTAATGGAGTGAGTGGGAGGACAAATGAGTTTTTAGTCACTCTTTAAGTGGCAAGTTTGAGAAGCATTATAACATTAGACAAAGGAAAGTGAAGGAAGGCATTATTAAAATTGGATTATTGATTTGTGATAATGATTGCCTGATGGTACATTAAGATGATAGTTCAACAAAAATGAAAATCATTTACTCTCATGTCATTCCAAACCTGTATGACTTCCTTCTTTGGAACATTTGGGGTATATATATATATATATAAAATACATAATTCATGTGCAGTTTTAAGGTAAAACTCTCATCTGCATGAAGCCATTTAATTCCCAAGATGCTTTTGTGATAAATCAATGAGGCCAAAGGATAAACTCTTTAAACAGACTTGTTCTGTAATTCTGTGATTGATCTGTTCTTGTGTTGTTGGGGCCTTTGGCCTTTTCTCATATGGAATACAAATAAGTGGATTGTAATCTGTGTTGCCAAGTCTGTGGTTTTCCTGCAGAGTTTAGCAGTTTAAAACTGCTGCTGTGATTTGTTTTTTTATGTTTGTAGGGTTGAAATAGCCCTAGTAATGTAATATTTATCTAATGAAATGAGAATTTTGTTAACCTCTGGAACTTGATTTTTACCAGGGACCCAACTCAAAGATGTGATTGGGAAGGTTAGTTTAGACATGTAATAGGTTACAGATTACAAGCTACCCTAAAATGTAATAAATAGAATTAGGTTTTGAAGATTAATTTTTGATTACTTTTCAAAATTCAAATTTCATTCCCCCAGTAAGGGAGTTAAATACAGATTTAAAAGCATAATAAGTATCATAGTTTAATATGATACTGTTTTTGAAATCAAATCTTTGACAGGAATCATTGGCATCTAATAATGCCTTTGGGCAAAAAACAGTTAATAATAATAATTAAAAAAAAAATAATATACTCAAGCCCATAACTTAATTAAATACTTTATCTAGTACTTCCAAACACTGGTTTGGAACACTGGCAACCCTAGTTGTTATAGTTTGGCATAGTAATATTAATAAAAAGCAAAGAAATTATTTTAGGGTTAATCAACAATTTAAAATGCTATACTATTTACTTCAGACCTGCTTGTGGCCTGTTTTCTGTGAGATAGAGTGCTATCATCTGATGATATACATTAAGAGTACTTAGATTTCTAGCTCTGAGACTCATCTTTTGGATGCTTGTTGCTATGGTTACCGTTCTCCATGTCTTTTTGCTTCTCCATTGACCCACCAAATTTCCTAATTTTGCCAAGACTCACAGCTTAGCATTTTGTTGGCCCTTATGACCTATGACAAGTAATTTTAGCAAGTCAATAAATTGACTTTTAAACCCTGTTCCAAACACACAAGCATTTTCTCCTATAAATGCTAGACTATAATGTTTTTAAGATGTGCAGATAAAAATGTAATATTCCGCTGGGAAAAGAGTGCATTAGCTCCAGTAAGTCAAATATTTACACGGTTTAACCTTAAAGAGGAGTGGTTGTTTGGAAAAACGGTGCAAGCTTGTCATGGTTTAATTAAGGGTTTAAGGATTTGTCATAATTAGTAAATCAGTGATGTTTGTCCTGATTACTTGTATTGTGTAATCCCATAAATATTTATATATGTGCATATGTGTGACTCAAGAGGAGTTTTTGCTTAATATATCCTACTGGTCTTCATTTCCTGTCAGCTTAATGTCTGAACAGCCTGTCTTTGGAAAGTTATATCGAATTCAAAGCGACATCTCAACAGAAACCAACCTTTCTCTTTCCAGAGTTGGAGAGGAGTAATATAAAAAGGTTGCATTTGGAGCTCCTTCCATACTAGTTTTGGAAAGCCAAACAAAGCAATTAATTAAATGAAAGAAAGAAAAGAAGATAAAGAAAACAACAATTTTAGCATGGGGGAAAAGATATCTAACTTCATGGGAGAGAAAATAAATTACCCGATTCAAAGAAAAAAACACAAATAAATTGAAATGATGCCTCCCTTTAAAAAAAGTTGCTAAAAATAAAATTGCTCCCAGCCTCCAAATTGCACTCCTACGGCCACCTTTTACCTCTGTTTACAACAATCTCAATAAAGGTTTTAGAGAAAAACAAATGAGAATTATTATGTAGTCTACCCAACTTATGGCACCATGCCATTACAAACAAAAGGGTAAACACTTACGACAATAACTACGATTCAATCAGGAGGAGGTTTAGTTGCAGTGCGAGTTTTGTGTTTATCCAGGGACTCATTCTTCTATTGACCAATCACACCAGGGATGTCGTCACTGATGTTTTTTAACAGAACCTGCCAGACGAAAGTGAAATAAGAACTGGAAAAAAGAAACATATATTAAAGATATAATATAAAGGTATTTGCACAATTTATTTGTGCATACACACACAAATGAAAACACATACATTGAAATACATTTTACTAACTAATATGTGACTCTGGACCACAAAACCAGTCTCTGGGGTATATTTGGGGTATAGCCAAAATTCATTGTATGGGTCAAAATTATAGATATTTTGTAAATTTCCTACTGTAAATATATTAAAACTTCATTTTCGATTAGATATATACATTACTAAAAAGGGGATAAGGGGATTTTCTCCGAAAGTTTTTGCACCCTCAGATTTCAGATTTTCAAATAGTTGTATCTCGGGAAACTATTGTCTTATCATAACAAACCATAAAGCAATGAAAAGCTTATTTATTCAGCTTTTTGAAAATTTATGACTGTTTTCTTTGATCCAGGGTCACATATATGCACAACGTAATTATGCTAACCTGATTTTACCAAGTGCAGCATGTCCCTGGGTCAGCATCGTTGTTGACCCTGGGACAACATTGTGATTAAACAATCAGATTTGAAGAAACAGGTTTAGGCTTACAATCAGTGTACATCAATGCTTGTACATCTTTTTTGAGTAAATATGAATAAACCGGGGACCGGGGAAGAAGAAGAAACTTGTGAACGCACACTGAAGTGGAAGTAAAGAAATTGTTGAATATAGTCATTATTTTTGTGTGTGTGTTTTTGGTGCAAGAAAGCATTCCTGTCACTTCAGAAAATTTTAACCACTGGAGTAACTTTGGACCAGCACTACTTTTATGATGTTTTTACTCTTCTGAGACCTCAAAGTTAAAAGTTGTTTGGTTGTCAACAGAGAGACAGACACCTCTCAAATTTCATTTAAAATATCTTCAGCTGTTTTTTGAAGATTAATGAAAGTCTTAAGGGATTGAAGCAACTTGAGGGTGAGTAATCAATGACAGAACTTTAAGTGAATTATCCTTTTAAATTTCCAAAATGATATGAGCATAAATTTAAAACTAAATTGCTAAAATGTTACTTTACTAAAATGCATCACAGTGTTGCAGATAACAGTAAAGTGTTGTATTTATAGGCCTATGAGGAGATTTTAGAGGAGATTTAGAAATGAATTGCAGACTCAGTGTCAAAAAGTGTGAGATTGGTCAGAAAGTTTCCCCAACAACAACTGAACTATCAATATTTGAGAATGAAGTCTCACCGTAGCATCCAGGAAGTCCCAAACAAACACAGGATAAAGCGAGTGTGTCTGCAGACTCTCCTGCTGAGGCTGACAGCAAAAATGCCTGAGTCATCACAAAAGACTTCAGCAGAACTGATGTTCAAGGTAGGACGACTCGGAAGAGCTCAGTGCTTCCAGAGAGAGCCAGTGTGAGCTTCTGTCAAAGACTGGTCAGAACACACTGACAGAACTACTGCGTGCCAACCTCCTGCTGACTACAAAGGATGGGGAAAACCTAAGACTAGCAGGCAACACTGCAAAGGTTTGCAGGTTCTGTTCAAAGTGCAGGTGATACAGGAACTGCTCTATATAATAAACTCAGGTTTCTTCAGTTACTATCTTTTGAGGTGTCATTATAATAAAATTAATATTTTTAAGGTCATCAAAGACCTAAGAGCATACAGTATGAACTATTTTACATAATATAATATAATATTCTAGTTTAGCATACATTTAAGTTATATACAAGTAAATACAAATATACAAGTAAATACAAGTTAAATTAAAATGAAAGTTTTATTTGTAATATAATGGTTTGGAATAATAAAGAGTTTTAATAAGAGTCGCTTATCTCACCAAAGACTTATTGTAATATTGTGAAATATTATTACAATCTAAAAAAATTTTTTTTTTTTTTAATATTTACAAATGTAATTGGCAGCTACTTCGAAAAATCAATCTAATATGCTGATTTATTGCTCAACAAACATTCCATTTTATAATTCATAGGAATAAATTACATTTTACAACACATTCAAAAAGAAACCAGATAAGATATTTTAAATTGTAATATTTCCACACCAGGTTCCACCCTCACTCCTTCACAACGTTCACAGTCACCCGAATTGTAATCAGCAGCACCTGATCTGAATCACAGCACCAATCAAGCACCACATAAATCCACACACCACTCTGCACACATTGTCAGAGCTCGTTCCAGAGAAGTGGACTCAAGCTGTCTCAGTGAATATCGTTATACTGACCTACTGTATAACTTACCTAACCTCTCCTCTGTGTCTCCCCAGGTTCCCTCTTTGTCTCTCCAGCGTCTGTGGTGTGTGGTCTCAGTTGTGTCATTGTCTCAGTCTGTGTGTGAGCGTCTCCATCTCTGTCAAACCCGCAACAAAGATACCAGCCATCCGTCATTCATCCGTTATTGTGCTCCTGTTGTATCTATAGCCTTATTACTTGCCTGTAATCTCTCTCCAGCTTCTGTTTGAACTCTTTTGCACTCTTTTAAACTTCATTGTATTGCAACTTACCACCTGCGACCCCATCCACTACATAACAATAGCTTGTTGTTTTTACTGTATTTTTGTACTGTACAGTTTTTGTGATGTTCAGTTAAAAGAACTGAATTATTCCAAACCCTTGATTTGTCAATGTACGTATTTGTATATAGCCCTGTTGGACTGATGTCATGTCTGTAGGTGAGTTCACGCACGTACGACACCATTTTTTTTTTTTTTGGTTCAAAAACACAGGTAACAGCATGATTTATTATCTCCATTAATTATGAATTTTGTTTTAAGATTTCACATTGTTGCTTTTGAGGTAACATTCCCGTTGCATATTTATATGTGAGACTGTTGCTGTATATGAATCAGCTCTCAATATTGGTCAGAAACATCATGGCTTCATCAACACAGTACCGCGTGAACCAGTACCTTGGTGAAATGTGGCGTCCTCTCCACTTACTAACACATTTATCAAATTCATCAATGCAATGAATCAATATAATAAATGCAAGCAAATAGGACAAACAAAATATATTTTTTAATATTTTTATGAATTGAAAACAAACAATGCATCTGTTCCTACACGTGTTTTATTTTTAGAATTGCTGCATATTACGCCATCATTATATCCCAAATGTCCCATTAACTGGATAACTAACCTTGAGCAATAATTAAGCATGTCTGAAATGGCCTGCTCTCCATATTTCTCAATTCTTGATTACAGTCATTAGAGAACAGGGATGAAATTGCGTTCCCTCTGTCAATAGTGCATAAATTTGCCCTCCCTTACATCGTCCTCCCACTCATGTGACTAAAGTTATTTAATGAGTGGGATCCAACAAGACCTGAGCATCAAATGAGCCAAAGTAAAAAGGGAATTATATTTTAAAGTCAAACAAGTTCACAAAAGTGTCCAATGTCAAGATAACATCAGTTCCTAACCCTTCATTTTGCCAGAACTAATGCCAAAAACCCTTTGCAAAATGCCTTGGTTTTCATCCATCTTGCGTTGTCTTTTTATTCAATTTAGGAATAAAAGAACAAGCAGGAACAAAAAAGCAAATGTTCGAAAATGTTCTGATTTAAAGGCTTTAATAAAATTATAGGGTAGGAGTGTGTTTGTGGCTGTTGACAGATGCAAATGTAAAAAGCTACATTTTTTTGACTCTTTTAGTGTAGAAAGGACATACTGCATCCTCCATTGTTGCCAGAATAATACGTATAGAATAGAAATCAAGTTATGCAATTGTTCTGTCTCTGTGCATATATCCTCTTTGTTGTTCCTTGAAAAACAAAGCTTGACAAAATGCTGTCAAGAAGGATATGTTTATGATTTACATTCATAATGTCCATATGACATTACAGTGTTGTATCATTTGAACTGAGCCTACAGTTTGTGACTTCACAGCATATGATAATGCGGTTCTCAAAGTGTGTTTGTGCTTCATGGCTTTTAGATATTTGTTAACAGGGTTATCTGGTTAACTTCACCCACATGTTTGACTCCTTGTAGCACATATGGTGTTGGCTAAAATGTCAAATAACTGAGATGTCAATTTGTCACACTCCCTCTTCAGCTTTTTTTTAAGATGTTTTTATAGACAATGCAAAATATAGAGATGCTCAATATGTTAATATAGGTTACTGGCCAGCATTAGAGATTTTTATTATAACACAGTTATTGTTCACCCAAAAATGAAAATTTGCTTAGACATTTATGTTTTTTATCAGCTAGAATATGCAGCTTTTCATTTCATAAGATGTTATCTGATAGACTGGAATAACGTAGATGTTTTTTATCAGTTGTTTGAACTCTCATTTTGACGGCACCCATTTACTTCTGAGGATCCACTGCTGAGCAAATGATGATACAAAATTTACATTTTCAGCAAATTGTCATTAACACTTACGCTAATCTTTAAATTCAAGACTTCTAAATTGTTAAGTATTATATATTTCATTTATTTTTACCAAGACTGTACAGAATTTAAATATTACATTTTTAATATATAGTATTTTTTTTTATAATGGACAACAGTTTGTAAAGACAGTCTGTAAACACAAAATGAGTTTGTAATTATTTTTGAACGTACAAGAATTTTATTCTCAGTGTGCAAGAAAAAGTTAGTGTTGTAATATTTTATGAACATCCATTATTAAACTGAACATTATAATAAAAAAATAAAATAAAATAAAATAAATAACTTTTTTTTCATAATTCATTCTGAGAAAATACTATATATTTAATATTTACTATTTAACTGTTAGCAATTGTTAGTAATTTAGCAATTTTGTTAGCAGTGCCTCTCTAAACATTTAACTAGGCCATAAAACGCCTTGATTCTCAGTCACATGCGTTTAGCAGACTGTTTGCAGGTGGAGAAGTCCCAGTGGGCTTAAATGAGCATTAACTGTGAAAGCGAACAGCACCGTGGCATATAGTCTGCAAATGTAAGGCTAAATATGGATTAAAGGAAGGGGCAGCACAGGAACCCATTACTCATTCCGTCATGTCAGGAGATGTTTCAGAGCGACATCACGTCTCCTGACACAAAACACACAGGGAGCTCCTCTCCATCTGTGAGCAGTGCTCTAACACTTCTAAAATAAAACGTGGGAAAGCCATCAGATCGCCTTCTTGGGGGTTATTTGTCTTTTTTTTTCATCAAAAATAGCGTTTGGATGGTTTTTGGCAGCCTTTGGACTTCTTCTTTCCATCTCTTTTCCATGATCTTTTTGGCTGTCGAGAGCATCGCTGTCCTCTTTTTAGTTTTCACTTCTCCACGGACAGATTTTCTGAGGGTTGGTGATGAAGATGTGTCATGCTGTCAGCAGATGTTCCATTTCCTGTTATGATTCCACTATTTCTGACTTTCTATCATTGGCTTGACACAAGGGACTGAGAGCTGACTCGGCTCCAGGAACTTTCTGCCTGAGGACCCACTGAACTTCTTAAGCTGAAAATTCAGCCGGGTTTCAGGTGGCTTATGCTGCGAGAATGCTAATCGCATAAGATTAGCATGTGCCAGAAGCCCAAACTGCGAAACCGTTTCATGTGTTTCTAATACTTAGCCCACTCCAGGAGCTAATGGACTTTTACTTTCTTTAAATAGTTTTTACGTTTGTCAAATGGTTTTATCCAAAACAGCTTCCAGTGTATTTGACATGTGTGCTGAATTCAGAACCGTGTACTAGCATAATCTTGTCGACTTCTGCTTTAGAACGCTATGATAAAAATAGTATGGGTAAAGTATGCTATGGTTTTGAATTTAGAGATATATTCTGTATAGCAGTTTTGTTTTTTTGGAACATAAATCTATATTAAAATACATTAATGACAGTGAGAGATCATCCACAGTAAGTCAGTCCTAGTCAGTTTTTGTTTGTGAAATGAAAGGTGTTTTTAACTTATTATATTTTGTAGCTGAAATTGTGTTTCCATGGTTATTATTGTTAACAAAAAAATAAAAATCATAATAAAATTAACTTTAAAATTGACTGAAATAAAAAACAACAACAACGAGTTGCCGAGGCAACATTTCTCATTTTCTTTTAGTTTAGCACCGGCAAACACAAGTAGAGTAAGTAGAGACATAGCGTAAGAGATAAACAAAGCTAAGGTCAACGTACCAGCAAACACAGTCCATAGGGCGAGACGAAAACGTAAATCCAAGAGAAGCAGTGGTCGGCAACAGGCAATCCAGATCACAAGACAGTAGAACACAAAACACGAATGAAATACTAGAACCGGGGGCCTGTTCCATAAACCAAGATTAGAGTATAAGCCAGGTTTATTTCAGTTAGTCTGACTTATTGCCAGTTAATTTGCATTAAAATAATGTTAGACTATCTTCCATAAGGCTGGCTTATTTGGTAAACTTGTTTTATGGAACAGGCCCCAGGTTTGACAGTGTAAATGAACCTTATTAGCAACAGCTGTGGGGGGGAGGTGCATTCTGGGAAATGGATTCCAGGTATGAAAAAAGACACAAAAACACATAGAGTTCATAGAGAGCTGGAGTGCCATAAACTGTCTTTAGCTGGCACCTCCAGCTGGGCGTGACAATTAGGCTCTGTAAGACTCATGCATGTGAAATGAGATGCAAGACAAAAAAAAAGAAAAAAGAAAATGGATATAAAATTTAAAGCTAGTTTGAGAAGCGAATGGAATTGCCTTAGGAAAAGCCCCAGTAAATAATTATTTATTCATTGTTAGGTGCATTTAGAAAAATCTCCATCTTATGCAAGTAATTGAAGTGCCTGTATTTTGCAAGAGTTGTTGTGTGGCATCCTAGTGTTGTACTGCTCTTACCTAAGGCTTTTTTAAAAGTAGTCGAGACTGGTTGAAACACAATGCAAGGCTAGCAGGAGGACTCATAGATGGGTTTTTTCATGTTTGAGTGTTCAGAGCTCCACGAGGCTCCCAGTGGGTTTATGAGGTACTGGTGTTCTGCATGTGCGGCACTTTCTTGCTGTGGAAATGCTTTCCCAGACAGTTTCTCGATTACGATTCCTTACATTCCACCTGAAGGAGAAATGCACACACATCAGCTTTGGACAGACTCTGAAATCCTGTTAGTCAACCGAGCATTGATGCTCTATGGAGAATATAGAGCACATAGTAGATGTACAAACAGAGAAAGTGGAGGGGGCAATAGGTTAAGAACGGCTGGTAACTCAGAATAGAGAGCTCCATCCGTCACTTCCTCCATCTCCACGTCATGTAAACAGATATCACTGAAAAGAAGCTGTGTTAGAGGTATTGCATTTCCCAGATTTTGAAATTTTGAAATTTTTGGAATAGGTTATATTTGCCATAATCTAATGCACACAATTTCTATATATATATATATATAGATATATATTAATAAACATTTTTCATATTTCATGTTTAGGTTATATTTGCCATAATCTAATGCACACAATTTTAATAAATATGTATATATATATATGCTGTCAAATGATTAATCGCAATTAATCGCATCCAAAATAAAAGTTTTTCTTTACATAGTATATTTGTATGTACTG
>JAUYWG010000022.1:2640434-2716334 GCA_034779775.1 Enteromius afrohamiltoni | reverse complement strand
AAACTTCACAAAAACTATAAACTGGTTCTTCAAATCTGATTGGCTAATCACAATGTTGTTCCAGGGTCAACACAGATATTGACCCAGGGACACGCCTAACTCAGCAAAATCAGGTTCTGCAATTCGCGCACATATGGTAGCATAAAGATCTTTTTCTTATTATTTGACTTTCTCAAACAGGTTTGATGTACTATATTCACATCAAATGCACTGTTTTACCATTCTATATGTATGGTAATTCATATTTTTTAATAGTCCAGAGCAGTCTGAATTCCTCAGTTTGGAAAAGTCCATCCCTTCTTAGGAAAAGCATGTTGGGAATGGCTGGGCTTTTGAAGTTGGGTACCTTTGTACTCTCACTCACTCACTCAACGTTTCCTCACTCATAATGATTAATACATTTGGTGAATAATGCACTTGCTTGTGATTGCACAAGTACACAGTGCCATAATAACTGTGGACACAACATTATATACTCATATCTGGAAAATATTTGACACAGGTCTGTCCATCATCATACATCAAAGAAACTGGTCTTTGCTTTAACATGCAATAATCCATAAAACAAATCTAATCGTTATTAGATGTAAAAAAAAAAAATCTGCATGTTCTTATTAAACAGTTTTATTTATTTATTTTTTAAATTATTTCTTAATTAATGACTTGTTAAGATCAGAGACTTATCTGCTTATCTGTTCATCCTGTTTCCCCAAAAAGGGACTTCTGGCTCTCTCATGGGTCAACATTGATGAAGATGAAAGACTCATGGTGGGAAATTCATAATGAAGGCCGGTAAACAGCTCAGCTGAGTGATTATGTGTATAGAAACTCTCATTACATGTGGTCACAAGAAAACATTTGCACTATATTAGTGACTGGAGAGCTATATAAACAACTCATTAAGATTTACTGGACAAAAAGAGCTGATTCATCACTATAATGACTTTGTCCATCTCAAAGTGCTAAATCCTGCCCAAACAACTTTTTGTGCATATGTGTGAGTGTTTGTACCCATGCATTTAAAGGTTGGGGTCTGTAGAAAGCACAATATGGCAATACAATATCAAGTCTGTTTTTGCTGCAAGTCTAAATAAGCGAAGTGCACACATTGTTGAGGCAATCAGATGTTGATCCGGTGTTTTTTCTGCTTCAGATCGGCTCCAAAAAATAACAACTTTATTCAATTATGTGGCACCATAACATCACTGTAACCCCATTTTGGATAATATAACTGCACGAAAATGCATACAATCTTCTGTGTCAGCTCAAAGTCTCTTTAAGTAATGTCACTCAGCGGCCATCTTTGAAACGCCTCTTGGGCATCTAAATTCAGCTCCTATCCCTTTCATTGGGAAAATTCTCCAAATTCTCCAAAACTATTTAAGCTTACACAATTAAATTTCATATTTGAAATCACCAATAAAAATCTGACAACAGCTGTGTAACAAATTTTGTTCCTTTTCAGGAACTCGAGCTGCGTCGACGAGACGCTATGGGAACGTCCTCAGCGTGACGGCTCTGAATAGTGTGTTGAATCAGCCAATCGTGAATTGGGACCTCATCGGCGGGTGACGTCACCGGCCAGGAATCATAAAAGTACATGGAATGCCGGCTGGCAAACAGCTTCATGTCATTCAGCGAAGCGCTCTGTGTGAAATACGTGTGTGTTTGTTTCAAAGTGTCTCTGTCTTTAAAACAAAAAGAAAAAGAATCCCAAAACAAAAAGACTTAGGGGTGAAAGCAGCTCACAAAGTTATAATATGTGTGCGCCTCCATGTAAACGCCATATACTGCCCGAGGACACACACACACTTTGTGTTGTCTGCATGGGAGCAGCACACGCAGATGCAGCTCTTCAGCCAAATAATAAGGAGAGCTGCAGGCATTGTGAAACCATGCCGCTGCGTGTGCTTCGCTCCCGGAGGGCTCTCTTTAATGATGAGGGAGCCTTCATAAGCGTTCCTCGCGGCGCTGGTCCCATTCGTGCTGAGGCAGAGGGGAGGCGGCGTTCGTGGGGATTGCAAGCCGATCTCGGTTGCGAGGAGTCAGAGACGGACGAATCCTCATCTCACTCCTCTGCGTTGGGATCGGCTGCTAGCCAGACGAGAAGGGAAGCGCGATCCACTACTTCCCCTCGTCAGGGTGGCGCAGCACTGCTTGTCTCATCATCCGAGGCTGAAAAGATGGAGAGCGCCGAGGAGACCCCGCTGGATGAAAGATTTTTGCGTGCTCGGCAACCACCTTCAAGAAGGAGCCTTCCCTTCTTTCCTGATCTTCACACCGAGGTGTGTAGATCATGGAAAAAGCTGTTCTCTTCCCGGTTATTCATCCCAGCGCCTGGTTGCTACGGCAATTTTTCTGGGATGAATGAGAACGGCTATAGGTCGGTGCCACAGGTTGAACAGACGCTTGCGGGCTATCTGTCTCCTGAAACGGCATCAACTTTGAAGGCTCCGGCCCTGCCCTCCAAGCCATTCAGATCCTCCTCAAAGAAAAGAGGAAGCAGGCCCCGCAGAAGAAGAAGAAGCCCTGAGAAAAATGTTTCAGGGCTTCAGAGGGCAGCCCCTGCCGGGGAACAGCACACTTCACCCGAGGGTGTTGTGGTTGCTCAAACCTGGCGCCCTCAGGAGATTGCCCTGAGGGGCGTCTCCGGCGGACATCTCACTCAATCTCCCCAGCCCGACACTCTAGCGGGGATGAGGTGTTCGCCACCAGGCTCTCAGGTGGGATAGGTCACAGCTTCACTCGAGAGTGGGCTGCGTTGTGGCATTCTGCCTGTTCCTCCAGTAACACCAGAGGCCAGCCTCGAGAGACTGGTTCCCTTAGTAGACTATTTAGCAGCTCGGAAACTACTGCCAAATGTGTCTAAATGGGTCCTGCGTACTGTAGAAAAAGGTTACAGAATTCAGTTCGGGCGATCCCCGCCACAGTTCGTGGGGGTACTACCCACTCTTGTGAATTCAACGCAGGCTCTGGTGATGGAACAAGAAGTAGAAACTCTTCTGAGGAAGGAGGCCATCGAGGTGGTCCCTCCTCACAAAAGAGAGTGCAGGTTCTACAGCCGCTACTTCATAGTTCCAAAGAAGTATAAAGGGCTGAGGCCCATTTTAGATCTCAGGACTCTGAACCGCTCAGTAATGAAACTTACTATAAAGCAAGTCGTGTCACAAATTAGGTCCGAGGACTGGTTTGTCACGATAGATCTACAGGATGCGTATTTCCACGTATCAATCCATCCTTCTCACAGAGAATTCCTAAGGTTCGTTTTCAGGGGCGAAGCGTACCAATATTGGGTATTCCCCTTCGGCCTTGCACTTTCACCCCGTACGTTTACAAAGTGTGTGGATGCAGCACTGGCTCCACTGAGACTCCAGGGTGTCCACATACTGAATTATATCGACTACTGGTTAATTTTGGGCCAGTCGGAGAGCGAGGTGTAGAGACATCGAGATGTCGTCCTCGCTCATATGAAATGGTTGGGGTTGAGACTGAACGCCAAGAAAAGTGTGCTTTCTCCAGCACAGAGGACCACTTACCTAGGCGTGGTGTGGGATTCGACCACAACGCAGGCTCGTATGACACCCACTCGAGTAGCTTCGATCCTCACCGCAGTCGCGAGTGTGAAAGAAGGCAGGTCACTTACTGTCAGACAGTTTCAAAAACTGTTGGGCCTTATGGCAGCTGTGTCCATGTGATACCTATTGGCCTGCTGTACATGAGGCCCCTGCAGTGGTGGCTCAGAAACAAGGGCATAACCCTGAAGGGAAATCCTCTTTGCATGATCAAAGAGTATTCTACAGGGCAGAGGTGGACCTCTTCGCAACCAGAGAGAATGCGCGATGTCCCCTTTGGTACTCTCTAGTTCATCCAGCTCCACTGGGGCTGGATGCCATGTTACAGAGGTGGCCAAGGCTTCCTCTGTACGCATTTCCCCCCATTGCTCTGCTCCCAGAGTGTGGTTCTCGGACCTGATATCCCTCCTAGACGGCTCTCCATGAGAGATACTGGTCAGGAAGGACCTCCTCTCACAAGCAGGGGGCACCATAGTGCACCCCTGCCCGGAGTTGTGGCGGCTGAGAGTGTGGCCTCTGAGGGGGCACAACTCTTAGCAGCAGGTCTCTCAACCAAGGTTGTTGAGACCATCCTCCAGACCAGAGCTCCATCCATGAGGAAACTGTATGTACTTTTCACTTCTTAGTGTAGAGATCACCAGCAAGATCCAGTTGGTACAGTGCTGGAGTTCCTGCAGAGTAGATTCTCTACTGGGGTCACCCACTCTACACATACATCCGCAGAACTGCCCTGTGGAGAAAGTCTGAGCAGTTGCTTGTGTGCTATGGGCAACCCAGGAAGGGGTGCCCTGTGACTAAACAGACTTTAAGCAGATTGATAGTGGATGCCACTGACTCTTCTGTTCTCGCCTAGCTGTGCACAAACACACACTGGGCAGGGAATTGGAAAGACTGGAAGGAGTGGGTATTTCGTTCCCATAGCGTCTTGTCGACGCAGCTCGAGTTCCTGAAAAGGAATGTCTCTAGGTTATGTATATAACCCTAGTTCCTTGAAGGACTCTTAAGAATGGATAATTAAAATATCCTTGCCCACTGTCTGACCTGCTATAAGGTCGTGATGGGCTGATGTAGCCGCCACATAAGCCTTAATAGTGGATGGGGAACGCTCCTTATCCAACAGGTGCTGTAGGAATGACAATATCCCTGATATGTCACATATTGAGAGGTTTTCGCTGCGTTCTGCACACCACCTCTTAAAAACAAGCCCATTTCATAGTATAAGCCCGTCTCATAGATGGGGGTCTTGCCTGTGAAATGGTGTTCTTCACGCGCTCTGAGAGAAATACAGGCTCCTGTTAAGTGGCCATATATGAAGAGCCCACAGCTCGAGCTGTGGGTGCCAAACTGAGCCCTGAGCCTGAGAAAGAAGGTCTCGTCTCAGGGGAATGGGCCACGGGGCTGCTGACACGGCTGATGACCTGTGGTATCAGAGCTGGGGGATGGGGGAAATGCATAGAGCAGGAGGCTGGGCCAGTTCTGGGCCAGTGCGTCCATCTCTCTGAAATAGGCTGGGCAGCGCGTGTTGCTGTCTGAGGTGAATAGATCTATTTTCACTCTGCTGAACGTCTGCAAGATTAACTGGGTCGTTCGAGGGTGAAGTGTCCAATCTTCTGGACTGACTTTTCCCCTTGACAGCATGTCTGTGCCCTGGATTAGAATGCCAGCTATGGGCGTCACTCAAAAACGAGTTGCGCAGGGCCCACCTCAGGAGGTGTGCTGCCAGTTTGTGGAGGCGTCTTGATGTCAGACCCCCCTGATGATTTATGTACGACACCACTGTCATACTGTCCGAACAAACCAGAACGTGACTGACCCTCAGTTGTGGTAGGAAAACGCGACAGGCGTACCATACTGCCATAATTTCTAGGCAGTTGATGTGCAAACTGCTGTCTTCGACTAACCACAGGCCGGAGGCTGGAGATCCTTGGTGCAGTGCTCCCCATCCCGTTTTGGAGGCGTCTGTCACAATCACTTTCCTCCTGTTGGCCACGCAGAGGGGAACTCCTTCTCACAGCCATTGGGCATTTTTCCATTGGCGCAGAGCTTTGACACAGGCTCTGTTCACCTGGAACATGAGACACCCGTGACGCCACTCTTGTGGCGGCACCCGTGGTTTTAGCCAGTAGAGGACGATATTCTGGCATGTAGAGTCGCCATGCCGAGCAGCTCGCAGAACGAGCACTCCGATCCAGAGAGGGTGGTTTCTAATCAGGACCAGCAAAAGCAAAGAGGCCATGCTGAGCCCCACCCATTCTGGCGGGCTTTGGCAGGAGCCGCGGTCATTGGTCACTCTAACATGGCGTCCTACAGATTGGTTTATCTAAAAACCACTGCAGCATACAATGGCCCTTGCAGTTTCACTGCGTAATTGAATAAGGTTTCAGTTAGGAGGAAATAAGGAGTATTTCCCATAGCGTCTTAGCAAACGCAGTACGAGTGAAGTGTCAACAGGGAATCCCATATATATAACAGTAGTGTAGTATGTTTGTTTATTTTTGGCATTAATAAGTAATTTATTGCTAATATAAAATATATTGAAGTTATTTTATATCTTTATAAAATATTTATATATAGTGTGGGCTGAGACTCTTCCGGGAGTAATGTACAAAAGGGTTTCCTATTTTGTGACAGTAACATTATCAGCTTTGAGCCAATAATCTGAACAGAAATGCTCTGAGCATCAAAACATGGCACTTCCCTATAGCTTTTTAATTTAGCCAACTTTAGAAATAGCTGTTTCATTGGCATGCTTCTACCTGCAGATGGGAAAAAACAGGAGCAGAAACGAAACATGTCTCGGCCCAAATTGAAACCGCTATCCATGTTCTGAATGGTGCTATTAGCGATAATGACATAATTATTGGCTCTAGTTGGTAAAACAGATACCTTTGTGAACACACACTGCGAACAAATTATCACCCTTCCTACACATCTTTTAAAAATGTATAAGAGTCTCAGGCTGCAGGGCCAACGGCTTGATAAATTCTGTTTCTTTTTAGCACATCTTAGACTATGTGTTGAAAGAAAATACTTTGTTTTTCCACAATGGATGTCATGGAAATAGAGTATACATATGTCTATAAGCATTAAATATATTTAATGAACCTAAATATTGAAGTGCAGCAAGTGTTTGTGGATCAAAACAAATAAGACATACTTTGATACACTGTAGTTGATTTACTGTCTGACTCCTAATTACATGTGTGATGAAGCAGAACTCATATGGCAATTAATCACACTGTTTAAAAAAATAGTCTGACTGGCATTTCTTGCATACCAGAAGCGTTCTGTTTTTTAATCTGCTCTGTTAGGTGTGTGCGTCGCTGCATATGGCCATCTGAGAGCATTTCTTAGCAGCCGTCTGTGTAGTTGGATAGCTAGTTCTGGGAAGGCCCCCATAAGGAACTGATGGACCATTACATCACAACAGCCTCCGACTGTCAGCACTCACAATAAAACATATTTCAGTCCAACCGAGTTTCTAGACATGATATAAGTCCCCTGCTATGTTTGTATCATGACTGATTGGTGTCCAAAATTCTTCAGTTTTCTTTGCTATCTTGTTCTCTTTCCTTTTGGTAATTTTGCCTGCTTCTTGAATATTGAAGATTGAATATATACATACACACACACGCGCACACACACACTATACACATGCAATATCACACGTGTGCAGAATATTTTACAATCAAGGTGTACATTTTTTAATTGTTAATTATAATTCTGTTTCACCTTTCTCTAGTACAAAAAGATGTGCAATATTGTTAAATATATTTTATCACTGTTAAATGATTAATTATATATATATATACATATATATATATATGTGTGTGTGTGTGTACCTGTACATATAAATTACAACTTGTAATATGTAACTTTGTTCTGAACCCATTGTTCTTAATTATTTACTTTTTTAATGTCTATAGTCTATTTATATTAATATGTGTATAATATGCTTATTTTTAAGAGGAAAAAAGCATAAGCAAGACTGTGCAAGTGCCCATTTATCAGGACCATATTCTATCAGGACAGAACAAAAAGGTTTATACATCATAATGATACAAAATTATGACAAATCTGTTTCTCACAGCACCTCGTAATTTTGCAGTTGCTTATGATCCAATCTATCAACACGGTTTTGCAATTGAATCCTAGTTCACCAGTTTAAGCTTGTGAAACCAAGCATGACCCAAAGCTATCAACATTTGTTCTTTTCATGCGCATAACATATTTGCCAGTTTACTTGCAAACTCATGTGCAGTAGTCGTTTGGAGAACATCCTCTTTGGAATTGTTTGGTCTGTAGACAATTTCACACAGGCTTGATTCTGCTCCAGCAAAGCTAT
Source organism: Enteromius afrohamiltoni (assembly GCA_034779775.1). Lineage (NCBI taxonomy): Eukaryota > Metazoa > Chordata > Actinopteri > Cypriniformes > Cyprinidae > Enteromius > Enteromius afrohamiltoni. The sequence continues at coordinate 2,708,417 of JAUYWG010000022.1, read as the reverse complement.
AATCTTGTTGCGATCATGCTATGCTGTCTGTTTCTCTGTGTGACTGGGCTGAGAGAGAGAGGGGGAGAATCTGCTGACAGAAGGAAATGTGGGATCAAAGTAGGATTCCGTCCTAAAAAAATTCCAGCGGGAAATGTGCACAATTTTGATCTTAACAACAATGCTAACATGACTGAGTGTTTGAGCGTGAAATGAGAAATGTGTTCTAGTGAGAACAGAGTCGTGATACAGTTGACTTGATGTGAACAGACACTTAAATTGGCCCACGAGGAGCATATGCTTAACTTTGGAGGAGCTTTGTACTTACATATGCCAAGCCTTAATTTATATTGATATAATCCTTGTAACATTTATCTATTTATTTATTTATTTTTGATGTTTTTGACATCTTATATTAGTACATTTTGGGTGTTTTTTCAAATGACAATAATGAATATACTACTGTACATATATCACAGTAGAATTGTCTTTTTTAATATATACTGTTATTTTAGATGTTAATAATATTTGAGAATATTAACCAAATTAACAAAATGTCATCATTAAAGTCAACATTATTTCCCTTTTAAATTATTTTAATAGGTTCCTCTAACCTCACTTAGCATTTTATTAATGCCTAAACAGTAAATGTGCACATAAATGTGATTTGTATCTAATAAATAAACATTTTCTTAATCTTAATCTTTCTTTTAATCTTAATTGGGTTTTGGCTACGTACTGCAATCATAAAATCTTTTGAATATGAACGTCAGTTCCAGCGGTACGTAAACAACATGTTTCAGCTTTAAACAAAGACTTTATGAAAGTTTTCTCAGTCATAATATTACCAAAGAGACATCTGTGCCCTTTAAAAACTATATAAGCCGATCTGCCACTGGAATATAAAAGCTCAAATTCTACATCTGTGTATCTGCCAACTCACAGACAGCACCAGCTGTTATTACAAAGCCTGTTTTTAATTTTTTATATTTTTATTTTATGCCGTGTTCCACAGCGGGTTACTTGATGAGAATAGGACACTCTGTGGAAGATGCTCCGTTTTGGAGTTTCTTTCATGAGAATGTCCCACTTGCTTGTGATTTTGCAGCCCATTGTAACGTCTTACTGTCGCCTTGTGTTTTACTGTGACTGTCCCTGTCCGTGGTCCTGAATACGGCACTGTGGAGAAGAGATAGTGCTGTGCTTGGCTGAGCTGCACGGGTGAATCACTGTGACAATGCACCGTGACTGAAAGCCCACTCAGCTCAGTCCCACATGCCTGTGCAGACAAGACTGTCTCTCCCTGGGTCTCTGCCCAGAGAACTGACTCAAATCAGACACAATCCATGAAAGCTTTTCACAAGGCGGACAGTTGCTTGTTGCTTTTGTGCTAGGACCTCTGTTGTGGGATATAGGCAGGGTGAGTTGATAGATGAGGTATAAATAGAGTAAATCTCTTCTTTTCTGTACTATACTAAAATGTGCGTAGAGAGCCCTTTTAATGCATGAGCAATTGTTCTTGTATGTCCTTTTTAGCTCCCCTGAGGTTGACTTTAAACCTATGTTTGATGTGCCGATTATGGGAGACGACTACAGTGAATTCTAAATTCACATTCATGCATTGTATGACAAGAAGCTCCTCTATTTAGTAATTCTGCCATGTCAGAGGTAAAAATTATTAACTCACACAAATGCAAATGTCGCAAAAGAAAACAACGTCTGACAGAAGTTGATGAGCCAAATAAAGTGTGCAAAGGATGTGTTCCTTAATTGGTATCATCTTCATATGCCACATGATTCATATGATTTTCCAGTCTTAATCTCTTTTTAAATGGGTCATGGCAGGCATTTCTGCATGCGGTCCTAAAAAAATTATCTGTTCCATTTAGCAATTTTCTGTATAAATTCAACATTTAAAAAATATATCACTGTTTTCACAATAATATTAAGCAGCACAACTGATGAATGCTGGTATCGGTGTATCAACATTGAACAAAAAGTGTCTTAGGCACCAAACTAGTATAATAGAAGGATTTCTGAAGGATCACATGATACTGGAAAGACTGGAATAAATGCAGCTTTGCAACCACAGGAATAAATTACATTTACAAAATATATATAAAACTGGACTGGCCATCTGCAGACGTGTGAATGAATATTTCTGCTACAGTGTACAATAATTCTCAAAAATCGTATAAATTAAAATTTAAATTACACAGTTTTTCACAGAGTTCACTTCAGTATTCTAACTTTTGACTAAATGGCAATCTGAAATAGCAGTTTATGACTTTCAGGAGCAGACTTTGAGTGAAAATACACCCTTAACCCAATTAAGCCAATCTGTTCTTGTACAGCTGGGTAGAGCAAATGCAAAAACAGCGGAAGGCATTTCTCTCCTTAAATTCATTTTCATCATTTGGTCTGACAGACTTTCTCTCAAATCATCCATCTGTTTTCTATGGAGCGAAAGATGATGAACAGCTCGGTACCTGTCTGGGATGTTCAGTTTGCCGTTTTCTACAAAATCCGACAATGCCTGATATTTAAAGGGCACAGGACAGATGAAGGTGAGCTTACAAATCAAACCAATCAAATAAAGCTCACCAAGATCTAGTGTTAAAGAATTAACCAAGAGGAAACAAACTCATGATATTACCAATCCAACAGTATATAAGCAAGTAACAGATAGTATACAATGGGGTTCAAAAATCTGAGTTCGTATGAAATAAAGATAAAAAACAAGATGCTCTCTGAATCTTAAATCATGCTGGAGAACATGAACTTGTGGGGTCTGTGTCAGATTGATTGCTGCTGTCATAAAACTAGACGTTTTTAAATTGATGTTTCATTTTTAATTCAGCTTTCACTTAAGTGGTTACGCTGATAATACATTTTGTAATTAAAAAGGTTTTTTAACCTTTTTTAAGTTAGAAAACTGAAAAATATTGGTGTTTTAGCTAGCGGTTTCAAACTTTTGCCATAGATCATAAAAGCTAAGAAGAAGGAAGTTTAAGAGGAGCTCAGTGCTGTTTCTAAAGCCCTGCCTACAGGCTCACAGCTGAGAGGCGCTTCTGCTCTGCCCTGGGCCTTTCTTGGAGGAGTCAGTGGTGCATTCATACACACACACATTCACTGAAAGTCAGGAATAGTTATACAAAAAAGCAGTTTTAATACAGAGTATGCCGATAGCACTATACAGCAGGAGCTAATTAGGCCTCAAAGTTTGAAAAAAATCACTAAAGCCTGAAGTTCATGTTACCCTGTGGTCACTTTTAAAATCGCTAAGTTTGCATAGTTTGCATTTGACCATTCGAAAGGTTAATGAATGCCTCTACTTTAACCACTCGCGTGGGAAAAGCTTACTTAAAAAAGTAAGTGCTTTTGTCAAATTTCATAATATTTTAAGCCGCTATTGCTATATGAATAAACCGTGTTTGTAGCATAATGTTGATTACCAGAAAATGTATTTAATTGTTTCTCCCTGTTCTTTAAAAAAGGTTACAGTGGAACTCTTAAAAATAAGGCCTATAGTCAGTAGTGTAAATTACCGCAGTGTTTGTGTGAATAACTCTTCAAGCACCTTCAATACAGTATGTTTATATTTGAAAGTTGCTTGTGATGGGCTTTGGTTTATCATGTAACTCAGCACCACCTGCTTTTGGTGGTTAACAGTGTATTTCAAAGGTACAAAACAGATTTCAGTACTTCAATAGGTTGGTATATTAACATTATAGCACTGAACACAACTTTTATGAAGCATAAATAAAGTGAACAGCTAAACATAGTCATCTGGCGGACCACATTAAAGTCGCATGACCTCAACATCACTAACTTTCACCAATGTTTTTGTCACGGATGAGCGCTGTGAATCGCTACCTCGCTTCTCAGCAGGCTAGAGAGACACGGAAAGCAACTCCAATGAGCACTGAACATTTATTAAGCAAAAAAGGGTACAAAGATGCTGACGAAAGAGCAAAGGTACATGTGGACAGACACATCAACATAACTTTAACATCCAACAAACGATCAAGACAATGGGCATGGTTTAAATACAACATACAATCAGAGACAATGGGGAACACCTGGACACACACGGCTGGCAGGGAGTGAACACTAATGAGTGGGGTGGAGTCACAAACGAGGGACAACATGAGGATACAAAAAGGTAAATGCACATGGACAGACATAAGCAAAAACACAGGCACAAGACAACAGACAAGGCACAGGCAATACCTACGGCGTGACAGTTTTATACTATGAAAATGTAATATTTTTACCTGTAAAATATTGTAAAAATGCTACAGATTTTTTTTTACTAGGTTAACAATAAATTCCTGTACTATATACATGCAATTGCAAAATTCCATTAATTGCACAGTTTTTCAAGTATTTTGTAGCACAAGTTTTTAATTAATTAATTTATTTTTAAAATCATAGTTTCTGTTATTAGTTATGTACATTAGGGTTTTATGTTACATCTTCTGTTGCTTAATGTGTGTTGTATTTTTTATGGGTCACGAATGTTACCATTATGTTTTGTACCTTGTGTTTATTAATATACCTCAGCTTGTGGAAAATGTACTTTTCCTGTGTCTTTCTCTTTTACCACCTGAACTATGGTGGTTGAAACTAATTTAGTACCTAGTACCTAGTACATGGCCACATGCATGACACTGGATTGCAGCTTGCTTATAGTAATCGGTCTCGGGAAGTGTAATTAACTTCAAAGCCTGCTTGCTCAAGCCTGTTAATTAGAACCTCTCTGGAATGCAGAACTATCAGGAATAAAACTGCTGAGGATGAAGAGATTAGAAAGAAGATCACGATTGGAGAAAGGAGAAGCACATGACAGATGATCTATAGATTTAATGGCCTGATTATGCAACACATGCTCCAAATAAACTGATTAAGCCACAGAAGGCTTGTTTAATCACTTAATTTTTCTACAATTCTGAGGAATTTGCTAGATCAAAGTGTGTATTTTTTCTCTAATATGTAACAAGAGGTTATGGGGTAGATAACATAACCTGTGTGACTGTTATTTTAGTTATCAACACTAAGCTATGATGTAGCATATGGTGCTATATTGTGTGCTGTTTTAGATAACTGTCAACTATTTTTTCCATCAGCTTTTAGAGCTAATAATAGGCTTTATTTTGTCATTGTCTTTATTTTTTGTACTGTGTTTGTGCTCTGACAGTAACTTTATAGTTCTTTTAGAATAAAGATGGTTTGGGATAGCAAATAAACAAAATAAGTCAAAATTCTCTGTTTAAGACAAAAGAAGTGTCATGCCAACTCAAACATAGTCTCGCATAGCCATGCCTTCAAACTAATCACAGGGAATTTGGACTCCATAGAAGCTTTCATTGGCCAAGAACTGGCAAAGAGGACATCAGGTCAACAAGGAAAGCAACCACTCACATTTGTTTTGTTTACGTTTAGCGTTGTGGTTTAGGATCATGAAAATGAAGTGAAAACTATTTAAATGTTTCCATTTTGTGTGTCTTATGCATCAGATTTTCAGCCAACACTCTAAGACATCATTATTAGTTTTATATATCTTAAAAAAATTTGGAGCCAAATTAGTATCCTTTGGGCTGTATTGATTATTGTAGTTATAAAACAGATGAGCAGTACAGAACACTTTAAACAGAAGATCTCCGCTGGCATGTGAACAGGTGAGCACAATGCAGACAGTCAATGGAGTGTTAGTATTTCAACATGTAAGTGAACACTGTAAGTATACTCAGACTTTTCTAAACCGTTCCACCAGTCACTTCATCAAGAACATTGTAGCTTGGGATTTCCAGAGTACACAAAGCACAACAGTCCAAAGGCCAGTGAAAAGGGGTGAGTTAGATCGGCGTCTAACCTTGAGCTCAGCCACTGAGTCTCTGTTGGCTTGAGTATATATAGTGCGTGGCTGATGACGAACAGGTGCTAATACTCAGGTGAGTGTGATCTGTTAATTGGCTGGGTGCTCTCTGTGCGTGCTGTTCCAGGGTCAGGTGAATGTGACGGTGTGACATTACCCCCTCCTCCACGAGTGGCTACTGACGCTCGAACCCGGCGGCAAGGGCGACCACGACCTCTAGGAGACGGACAGGTAGGATGTGTGAGATGAAATTCTGCAGTCAAGGATGGGTCAAGAATATCGTCCCTGTTAACCCAGCTTCTTTCCTCAGGACCGTAACCCTCCCAATCTATCAGGTATTAGAGGCCACCGTTGTTTTCGGCGGCCTCAACCTCGGGTGGAGGAGGGGGTTCCGGGTGGTCTGAGGAAGGAGAAAACATTGGGTCAATATGGCGTTTCAGTAAGGACACATGGAAGGTGGGTGCGATTCTGTAGTGTGCAGGGAGTTCTTCATTCCAGGGGAACAGTGGAGGTTGATATCCTAAAACACATTGGAACGGGGTTAGTCCTAAGGTGTCTTTCTAAGTGAATTTTGAGCATACTCGGCCCACGGTAGACACTGGTTCCAGGTTTCTTGATGATTATGGCAGTAGTTACGGAGGTATTGGGAGAGTATCCGTCTGGCCATTTGTCTGCGGATGATAGCCTGAAGAAAGACTCACTGACACTCCTAATAAATGAAAAAAACTCTTTCAAGACACGTGAGGTGATTTGGGAGCCTCTATCTGACACGATATCTTCTGGAATACCAAAGTGCCGAAATATTTGTGAGAATAGGAGCTGTGCAGTGTTCATAGCTGTAGATAGACCAGGTAGTGGTAATAATTTGCAAGCTTTAGAGAATCGATCAACAACTACAAGAATTGAAGTGAAACCATCAGAATTGGGTAAGTCAGTGGCAAAATCTACAGCTATATGTGACCAGGGTCGTTCTGGAATGGGTAATGGAACTAGCTTACCCTCTGGAAGACGATGGGGTATGGTCGACATGGCGCAGACGGAGCATCCTTTCACAAACCGGTAAGTGTCCTGGACCATCTCCGGCCACCAGTACTGGTTGCTCAAGAGAGCGAGCGTGCATTTGCCTCCTGGATGCCCAGACCCTGGTGATGCATGAACATAGTAATTCTCTTCAGAGAGTATGAGGTACGTACCGTCTGTTTGCCGGTAGTCCCGGAGGTGCCGGTTCCTGTAAGGCTTCGTGTTGTAAACTGGTATTCAGACTCCACTGAATTGGTGCTAGGAAAGCCTCCTGTGGCAGGATAGTTTCAGGAATCTTTGGTATGGGATCAGGTTGGTGCAAACGTGATAGGGCATTGGCTTTAGTGTTTTTTGTTCCAGGCCTGTAAGCAATCTTAAAATGAAACCGTGTAAAGAATAAAGCCCGTCTAGCTTGGCGGGGGTTTAGTCTGCGAGCTTCTCGGAGGTACTGGAGGTTTTTATGGTCTGTAATCACCGTGAAAGGATGTTGTGCTCCCTCCAGCCAGTGGCGCCATTCCTCGAGTGCCAAATTTATAGCTAGCAGCTCTCAATTCCCCACGTCATAGGCGATCGATAATTTCTTGGAGAAATAGGCGCAGGGGTGTAGTGTGGCTGGTTGGTTGTGCCATTGGGAGAGTGTGGCTTCGACTGTAGCTGCATCCACTTCTACTACAAAAGGTAAGTCTGGGTTAGGGTGTTTTAAAACAGGTGCAGTGCAGAAAGCTGTTTTAAGGTGAGTAAAAGCCTCTTGTGCTGCTGGGTTCCAGGGAATTATGTTCTTTGCTACTTTTAACAGGGAAGTCAAAGCGGAGGAGATTTGACTATAATTCTGGATAAAACGACGATAAAAGTTTGCAAACCCTAGAAATCGTTTCAGCTCTTTAACAGTGGTAGGTACCGGCCAGTTCTGTACTGCATTCACCTTACATAGATCCATTTCAATACCCTCAGGAGTAATGTAGTACCCCAGGAAGTGGACGCAGGTGAGGTGAAATTCACATTTCTCTCCTTTAAGGAACAGTTGGTATTCTTGGAGACGTTGTAATACCTGTTGTACATGGCAGACATGGGTAGATTAATCCTTTGAATAGAGTAAGATGTCATCAATGTATATTACAACAAATTGATGGAGCATGTCTCGGAATGTTTTGTTCATGAAATTTTGAAAAACTGAGGGTGAGTTGGCCAGGCCATAACCAAATATTCATAATGGCCGCTAGGGGTGACAAAGGCGCTCTTCCACTCATCTCCACTACGAATTCGGATCAGGTTATAGGCACTTCTCAGGTCCAGTTTGCTGAAGACTTTTGCTTGTCTCAGTTCCTCAAGAGTAGCTGGTATCAGGGGTAATGGATAAGCGAATTTCACCGTTTGAGAGTTTAGGGAGCGGTAATCTATACACTGTCTCAGACCTCCGTCTTTCTTAGCTACGAAGAAGAAGCTGGATGCAGCTGGTGAGGTGGATGGTCTTATGAAACTGGTCTTGTGCTAGTGCCTCCGTGACATACTCTCGCATCGCTTCTTGTTCGGGAAGAGAGGGTGGATAAATCTTACCGTTGGGTAAGGTGGCTTGTGGGATCAGATCGATGGCGCAATCCCACCTGCGATTTGGTGGCAGGTGAGTGGCACCCTCCTTGCTAAAGACATCCGCATAGCTCTGGTATTCAGGTGGGATACAGACTTTAGTGGTAGTTTCAGGACTTTCAATCGCAGTGGACAGACATGGCATTTCGGGTGGCTGAGGAAGAGATGACAAACAGTGTTTGAAACAATACGGACTCCATTGTAAAATTTTGGTTTTACTGGACAACTGGAAATGTGGTGTGAAGAATTTCCACAGTATAGACAGAGCCTTTCACGTACCCGTCTTGATCTCTCTTGAGAAGATAATCGATAGGAGTCTGTTTGCATAGGCTCTTCGGTGTTACTGGATGAGACTGGTAAGGTGATGGGTGTCAGATGTCGCAGGCAGCCAGATGTTGTGAGATAGTAGAAGCACGTTTTATGAAAGCATCCAATCCCACATGATCATCATAAATGGCCATCTGTTGACGAATGCTGTGATTTAACCCTCGACGAAACACTGCTAGCAACGCGGTCTCATTCCAGCCACTGGACAAGGATAGAGTCCGAAACCGGAGAATATATTCATGCATGGGAAGAGCGCCTTGATGAAGTTGTAACAGCTCCTCATGTGTGGTGAGTGACGAGGTAGGCTGTCCAAAGACTAATCGGAACTGTTGGAGAAACAATGACAAAGAGGAGAGGTGAGGACTTTCAGAGTTCCATAAAGCTTCTGCCCACTGCAGCGCTCTTCCTGCAAGCAAGGTGATTATTAAGGCAATCTTGCTGCGATCTGTAACAAAATGATCTGGTTGTGCTTCAAAGAATAAGGAACATTGTAAAAGCAAACCTTCACTGGTCGCTAGAGTAGATCTGCGGTTTGGATACAGGGCAGGCGGCAGTGGGAGTTGCTGTTCGTAACTCTTGGAGGATTTGAAGAAATGTAGCGTATGATTCAGGATTCACAGCTGCTTCTTCACGTTCCATCCTTTTCTTTTTGCGGGGCTGAGCTTCTGTCACGCTCAGGGAATACAGACAAGTGAGTATCGTTCAATAATGATTTTATTTGTGCAGAAACAGAAAGATCTCCTCAGCGGAATCAGGTGAGCACAATGCAGAAAGTCAATGGAGCGTTTCAACAGTTAGTATTTTAACATGTAAGCGAACACTGTAAGTATACTCAGTCTTTTCTAAACAGTTCCACCAGTCACTTTATCAAGAACATTGTAGCTTGGGATTTCCAGAGTACACGAAGCACAACAGTCCAAAGGCCAGTGAAAGCGGGGTGAGTTAGATCGGCGTCTAACCTTGAGCTCAGCCGCTGAGTTTCTGTTGGCTTGAGTATATATAGTGCGTGGCTGATGACGAACAGGTGCTAATACTAATAATTGCCTGGGTGCTCTCTGTGCGTGCTGTTCCAGGGTCAGGTGAATGTGACGGTGTGACATTTACATGATTTATTTCCATTTATTTATTTATTTTTCCTTCAAGCACAAATACATAAAATGGAAATAAAATAAGGAAATAAATAGGTGCATAGATAGGTGTTCTCTATTTCTTGAGCACACAAAAACATACTGTAACGCAATGTAATGCAATATATAAATAAATACAAATTTCTGAATAGGGTCTGGACTTGTGTCTGAACAGTGTTTCTGACAATAGCTGAGACAACACATGGCCTAAATAAGTGAAGGAACCAAGCTTATGCTGTGTTGATCTTGTTTCTACTCTGTTTGCATTCTGCACTGTTGAGCATGCAAATTGAATTAGATTAAACACAAACCATAAGGACACACGGATGCTCTTTGTTGTCCTCGAAGTTCTAAAACAGCACTCCAATGCATAATATTTTCAATTTATGGTGTTTTTAATAGAATAAAGGCCTGTTTCTGCACAGTGTAGGCTTAGTTAAATGATACAAATGTTGATACCAAAACCACATCTCTCTTTTTTCTATTCATAACCTAATAGATGTGATATAGCTAGTATCTGAATCTGCTCCGCAGATCCTATTCATTTTATGTGAACTCTAATGCATAATGCATTCACACACTTGCATTATCTGTTTTGTAAGCACCACCACTGAAGTTTTTGTGGCACCGCCGATGCATGAAGAAAGCTCTTCAAGACACACTTCACCCATAATGTGTACTACCTCCCCAACAGACTGGATGGCAATGTTGCTCTGCATTTTTTATTGTTATGCAAGTTTCTCATTGGTCTCTCTCCTTTTTTTAGTTGCGCAACTCTGCATTTTGTTGCTTTGTGAATAAAATAACATTAAAAAAACATCACCTCAACATGGCCTTCATCCTCTGGTTTCAGCCAAGAAACATGTTACTAATTGTCAGATTACAAATTATTCATCACATTATTTAATGCATTATGCATTAGATATGCAAGCCTAGCAGACGTTGTGGAGAGGAACCGAGGGGGGGATATGGAGCTTTGACTGTAGGTGTACCCAAACCCATCTCTCGCGTGGACAGGGCTGACAGCTTCGCTGGAGGAGGCTAGAGAACCAAGCATAAAAAACTCTCAGTAGTGCCATTGCTGGCTTTCTAATTGGCCTTACTGACAGATCCTGAAAGTTGCAGCCATCCCATGAGTAAAGCCGCCTGTTTGTCAATGGCCTCCAATCAACTAATAAAGCTAGAAATAGCCAAGCCCCTTCACCTTTATAAATGTCCTTCCATCTAAGCTATAATACTCCTTTAATTGAATCTGAAATATACATGATTGTACGTATAACTCTCCAATTACATGTCATGAAGGATGAGCTGCAGAATGTCTTTAATGGTTGTCTTGTGAACTTGATTGTTGAAGCTACTAAAGTGTGAAACACTACTGTTTAGCAACGTCCTCTTAGAATGCCATGCTATGTGCTAATGGTCAAAAAATATTATTTTGACCTTTTTAAAACCAAATCGGATACTGTATATTTGTAAGGACAAAGCCCATTTTTCAGTGAGAGCTTAAAAACTATTTATGGGTAAGTCTTATAAACTTGTCAACATAAAGTACCTTGTTGAGTGAATCTTTTATTTTGGCTGTACATACAGTATGATTAATTGTCATTAAAGTTAAATATCCTAAAAATAAGCCTCCATCCATCCATCCATTATAGGGCTTTCTTTATGAAATTAATAAATTAAATTAACTAAAAACAATAATAAATGATGATTAATTGAAAAAAAAAGTATTTTATTTCTTTAGGTGAAACACATGCTTAATTGTCATGAAAGGGTACAGGAATACAAAGAAGCTAAATGGTCCTAAAAATAACATAATTTCAGTCGTTTGGTTTTTTAATGCATTAAATAAAAGAAAACTATTTGAAAAATGTTAATAACCATACAGTCGATGGTAGTTATTCTATATTCCATCCATCTATCCATCTATCTTCTTCCGCTTATCTGGGACCAGGTTGCGAGGGAAGCAGTCTAAGCAGGGACGCCCAGACTTTCCTCTCCCCAGACACTTCCTCCAGCTCTTCTGGGGGAACACCGAGGCATTCCCATGCCAGCCGAGAGACATAGTCCCTCCAGCGTGTCCTAGGTTGTCCCCGTGGCCTCCTCCCCGCAGGACAGGCCACCCTTTTCTGGCTGAGAACCATGGCCTCAGATTTGGAGGTGCTAATTCTCATCCCAGCCGCTTTACACTCAGCTGCAAACCGCCCCAGTGCCTGCTGTAGGTCTTGGTTCAAAGAAGCCAACAGGACAACATCATCTGCAAAAAGCAGAGATGCGATCCTGTGCTCCCCAAACCGGACCCCCTCCTGCTCCTGACTGCGCCTAGAAATCCTGTCCATAAAAATAATGAACAGGACCGGTGACAAAGGGCAGCCCTGCCGGAGTCCAACACGCACTGGGAACAGGTCTGACTTACTGCCGGCAATGCGAACCAAGCTCCTGCTCTGGTCATACTGGGAACGGACAGCCCTTAGCAAAGGGCCCCGACCCCCTACTCCCAGAGCACCCCCATAAGACACTGTGACTGTGGACTGGTTGGGCAAACTCCCACGAACCCTCCAGTACCCTAAAGAGGGTATAGAGCTGGTCCAGTGTTACAAGACCAGGACAAAAGACGCATTGTTCCTCCTGGATCCGAGGTTGGACTATGGGACGAATTCTCCTCTCCAGTACCCTGGCAGTATCCAGTATCCTGGGGAGGCTGAGGAGTGTGATCCCCCTATAGTTGGAACACACCCTCCAATCCCCCTTCTTAAAAAGAGGGACCACCACCCAGGTCTGCACTGATCCCCAACCTCCATGCGACACCGTAGAGGCATGTCAGCCAAGACAGCTCCACGGCATCCAGAGACCTAAGGTACTATAATGGTCGAGTCTGCCCCTTGGCCCCCGGCCTCTGCTTCCTCCACAGAACACGCCTTGTTGGGAGTGAGGAGATCCTCAAAGTACTCCTTCCACCACCTGACAATTTCCCCAGTTGAAGTCAGCAGATTCCCACCCCTACTGTATACAGTGTTGGGAGGGCACTGCTTCCCCCTCCTGAGACACCAGACAGTTTGCCAGAACCTCTTTGAGGCCGACAGATAGTAGACATAGTCCTTTTCCAGGGCCTCACCAAACTCCTCCCATACCCAAGCTTTTGCCTCTGCAACCACCCGGGCTGCAGTCCACTTGGCCCACCGGTACCTATAAGGTACTCCTTTTTCAGTTTGATGGCATCCCTTACTTCCGATGTCCACCACCGGGTTCGGGGGTTGCCGCCACGTCCATGTTCCTTGGGGCGGCCCCACGTCGCTCCTTTGGGCTGGACCCGGCTGGGCCCTGTGGGGTAAGACCCGACTTTCCCCCTCTGTTTTAATTTATTATTTTTTGGGGGTGTATTTTTGACAGGCATTGTGATATTCCCCCTATTGTTGTCTGCTCAGCTCTTGTTCCTGCCAGCAAACCGCACCTGGTCATGTCATGCCAATATGTTCTTCATTTAAACTTGCATTAATAAGCAGTGGGTGAGTTAGTGAGAACACATAGCAATTAGTGAAAGTCCAAAGCAGAAGCAGTTTTGGCTAATCATTTTATAATATAATCCATCATTCATTGAATTAACCAAGCTGCGATCTTAACGCTGAGGAAATCGCTGACTCTCCCAATGCAGTATTAATTGGGCTCCAGTGAAATGCGATAAGCATTTGGGCTTTTCGACTACAAGCGGTAGTTTTGTAGCATCTCTTTGTAATATTTGTTTCAGGCTGCCATGTTCTTCAGGGATGCAGTGGGGGTGAAAGTCATCACAGCTTTGCTTTTTTCTTTCGTTGCTGATATGTTTCTTTCCCTACCATGCTAACAAATGTTGATCCAACCTTCAAACTAAACAAAATAATGCAGGTTCCTGGAGGGCGCCTCTCGAAAGCAAGTCAAACCGTTTCTGTCCTCACATTCCTCCACATGCAGAGTCTGTTGGCCCCTGATGTGTTCCTGCACTTCACAGTATGTTTGTGGACCCATAAAGCTTAGAGTCATTACAACCCCCCCCCCAACAAACCCACAAAAGAGCTGCTCAGTTGCTATGACAACTGAAATAAAAGCAATTAAGGATGATTTAAGTAGGAAAGGCAGATCCAAGTTTGCACGTAGCCCTCTCAGTTCTGCTAGGCATTCATCTGATCCTTTATCCACGCTTATCTTTTTGTGCGTTATCCTGTTTAACAAGACCAAAGTGCTGACAAATGAATGAGCCTAGTGCTTTGGGGTGCCTTGAGCAATGATAAAAGCAGAGCATAATGACTTAATGAAGAATTAAATGATACATGTGAAAATAATGCTGACTCTCTGCTTTTTCTTTCTGCTAAACCTCATGTGCTAATTTTGAGCCTGATTTCAGCATCTCTGTTGTTATTTTGCCAAAACACGAATGCGAATCTGCTGAATGTTCTCTTAATTTAAAGGGTTAGTTCACCCCAAAAAGAAAATGAATTAAGTCATTAATTACTCACCTTCATGTCGTTCCAAACTCCTAAACCTTTCATTCATCTTCGGAAAACAAATTAAGATATTTCTGATTAAATCAGAGAGCCATCTGACCCTTCCTCGACAGCAACACAGCTGAAATGATCCCGGTTCCAGAAATATAGTTAATACATCAGTAAAACAGGATGTGACATCAGTGACTCAACTTTTTTGCAACGCTACATGAATACTTTTATTTTGCACAAAGAAAACTATAATAACTTAATCACTTAATAATTTACTCAACCATTCTTCTCCCCTGACTTACATCTTCCACTATTTTAGAGAGTATCACAATATATGCGCAAAATTTTGTTCATGTACGCGCTTTCCCCCAAACATTAACAACACTGATTATGTCAAATACATTCTTAAGTAATCTCCAAAATGGCAGATGACGTAACACGTGATAGAAGCATGGCTGAGTATAGGGTTGGGTCGATAGACGATGTCATCGTCCATCGCTGATGGCCGATAGACATCAAGATACTGAGCCGGCATAGCAATGCTCCGCCCCGCCGCAGCAGCAGCAACCAGCCCACGAAAAACACACTTAATCTATGGCGGCAAATCTTGCTTGCGAGCACGGTAAATCATTTCTGTGACAGGAAAACAGATGTACCTGGGAAGAAACAGGGCCGAAAGCTCATATCAAACCCTTGCGCGCTTGATGTGTCATTTGAGCGCAATTCAAGCACTCGCGCACGATCACTCCTGTGCTCAATCGTCTTTCACCTACTTGTGCGAACATTGTTTTGTCAGTCATGGGGCAGGGCTTGGTGTTTTAGTTACAACTAACTCCACCCTGCCACCTATGGCGACAACGATACCATCGTCCATCACAATGTTTCACATTAGACAAAATTGGTCAACATCTCCCAACCCTAATTGAGTAAATTGTTATTTTTGTTTTTATTGTGCAAAAAAAAAATTCTTGCAGCGTCGCAAAAGTTAAGCCACTGATGACACATGACTGTTTTAACAGTGTCTTTACTACATTTCTGCATCTGGAATCATTTTAGTTGTATTGCTGTCTATGGAGGGTCAAATACCTCTCAGATTTCATCAAAAATATCTTTGTGTTCCGAAGAGGAACGAAGGTCTCACGGCTTTGGAATGGCATGAGGGTGACTAATTAATAACAGAATTTTCATTTTTGGGCGAACTAATCATTTAATACATTAGCTGTTATCGGATTGCTGTTATCGTTTTGGTTGACATGTCTTTAGAGGGCAGGAATTAGATGTCATATGGTTGAAAGGATATAAGGTGGTTTCAAAAGTTAGCAAAAAGACAGAAATGGCTTACGGCACCTTTAAACATGTGCAGTCGGCCCAGATTCATTCCTCGTGTTACAAAGAATGACACCTGCTACAATAATGCTGACAAAGCTGCATCTGTCTCATTCCATCAGCCACTTAATTTGATGTTCTTACTCCCCTGTTAAGTATACTGTCATCTCTGCTTGCTTGTAAAATTAGCAAAATATTTCCGAGGATGTGCAATATGCGGGGAATTCCAATGGGAAACCAGAGCATTTAACACAGGAAGATGCTGAGTTTACTGACAAACATGACCTATTTTAGTTACTGCACTCATGCTAACATGGCCGGTTTGTTATAATGTCCTATTTTCCTATAGTAAGCAAAAATTGTGTAAGCCAAATAATTACAATGAAATGCCAAGTACATGGAATCAAATGTTAGATTTTGAAGTAGAAAAATGGTTTTCTTGTTTAATTTATTTTTTCAAGGCTAGTGCTTGGGTGCAGATATTGCAGTGTTTCATAAATAATTTGACTGTGCTCATGACCTCATAAAAGTAACTTTTTTCTCATGACCAATTCATACGTATTCGCACAAGGTGGAAAATTTGTGCTAATTCATACAAATTTGTACAACCTCGTGCGATTTTGTATGATTTGTCTAAACCCCAGTGACGGGTAGGTTTAGGGGTGGGTTAGGTGTAGGTAATTCGAATAAATTTATATGAATTGTCAACTCGTAAAATAAGAACGATTTAGCCAAAATCACATGAATTTGTACGAATTAGCCACCTCGTAAAATATGTACGAACTGCCATGAGACTGGGCTGCTTTTTTACAAATTTTAGTTTGCAAGCAGTTTGTCCGAAAAAGCACCAATGAGAATGTGTAGAATTCATACAAATTTGCCAAAACGTAAAATAATTGCAAACTGCAGTGGTTTATACACACAGGCCAATCAGTGTAACAAGACACAGGTGAGACCAATCAATGAGCTAATTAACAGAGGAACTATAATGGACTACGTGACTAGAACAGGAAAAAATAAAATACCAGATTATTCAAAATAAAAGTATAATTTTAGGCATAAAATGGGGAACATGTGACATTATCACTATGCGGAGTAAAGCTTCAACTAAGCTTGGGAATAGAAAAAGAACAACACTTCAAGTATCTGAGTGTGACCAGTCTTGCATGTGCTTCTTATGTTAACTTATGTATTTTATTTCTTTTGCTGTAAATGAAAGTTAGTGTGCACTGCTAACTGCAAGAAATACAGTTGAGTTACTTTGACATGTTTGACTTTATTATTTTAATTAATTTAGTTTCTGACAAGGAGCAGGTATCTTTACAGAGTTCACAATTTAATTTATATTAAGAAAACCCATTTCCAGTGCTCAGCCAACTGAATTAACTTCAGCCAAATAATTATTTGCAGAGAACAAAACACAAAATCGAAATCTGTTTCTCATAGTCCTAATTCAAAAAAGAACTCGCTCTGATCTTTTTGGGTCAAACACTTGCCTCTTCCCTTGACTTTTACGAAAACAGAGCATGACAGTTAAGACACTGGCCAAATTAATATGAAAGGAATGACGTCTTTTCCCCCCCGTCTATCCACAGAGCTTTGTTCAGTAATGATGGTAATGGCTTCAGTGCTTCCTGTTGAAAGACCTCTAGCTTCCCTGTCTGACTTTCAAAGGTGAAAAGCTTTTAAGGTATAATGGATACGCAAATGTAAGTTCCAATGCTGCTGAATTAGCTATGCCTCATCACCTTTAACAACTAATGGGGGAAAAACGTCCTGGACTAAAGGCTTTACTTGGGCTCAAAAGGGTCTTTCTTTGAGAGCACTCCCCTTTAAGAACACAAGTGCACAATCAGTGCTTCTGTAATAGTAACTGTCAACTAACCTGAGGTTGTGTTGCATTATTCACTTACTAAATATTTAATTCACTTGTACCTTTATGTCAAAGAGTTTCTGTGAACTTTGGGACAAATCACTAGGGCCGTAAATGTGGGATACCTCTGGTTGTTTATTCTCATGTATAATCCAATAAGGCTCTTGCACTGTTTTGTTCATTAGCATTATGTTCCTTAGAATCAATTGATTTGATTACTTTTTCAGAAGACGTTTGACTGCCTAAAGATGGAAAAACCAAATAAAGCTCTTTTCTAGACAGCCAGGAGATCAGGATGCTGTCGGGAAAAAGCTGATTGTGCATTTCTCTCTTCTAACTCTGGTTCACAGGTATTTGAATGAAGATTAGCAGAATCACAAAGCTTGGTGGATTTAAGCTCTCTGACTGTACATATTCTTAGCTGATTTTCTAAGATCTGAAGTATCCTCAGATTTTCTCTCAGGGGAAAATCAAAGAGCAGCAGTAAAATCGGTGCCAGCGCTTACAAGAATAACCAGAGGATGGATGCTCTTGGAACCAGGATGTATGTGTGCTAGTTTGATTCCATGGCAGGTAGATCCACCAGGCCTAGATATATGTGGTGTGTTGTAGTGTTGCCTGGTTCTACGTACTACATGTTAAAGCACACTTTGAGCACCTGAGAGAACAAAACATCATGTTCACACCAGCTCTCACAACCTCTAGTATTCGTATCAGACCTATATTTCTGGGACTGTAAAAAATAAAATGAAAAAATAAAATAATAAAGGAAATACAATAAAAATATTAAGAAAATCACATTTAAATAAAACAATATATAATATATAATTGATCAAATATATAACATGACTAATAAAAGTTAATGTTTCATATATATTTTCATTATGCATGTAATTATTTAATATACTGTAATGTATTTGTAAAATATATATTTCATATAATTTAATGACATGTAGTGTTACATATTTAATTTTTTATATTAAATAATATAACTTTTTTATATTAAAAAATATACTTTATATTCTATGCATTTAACAAACAAACAAACAAACAAACAATAAATAAATATTGCAATGTGTGCTAAAAAATGACATACAATAACATGTGCAATGGTCTCCAGTTTTCAATTTGTTTATAACTGAAGTAAATACATTCCTAATGCCAACTCTAAAACCCTAAAGAAGACACAAGATGATTATTCCTTTTTTGTTGAAGTGGACACTTTTCTCAAACAAAGCTAATTAAATTCTGAATGCACCCAGTTTAGAAACTGCATAACATGCACTTAAGCAAACCTTACTTATTTTATTTACAACATTAATGTTTTATTTATGGATATTCAATAATTCATTCTTTTTTGTTTCAGCTAACTTGTGGCAACTCATGTTCCTGATTCCCATAAGGCATTTTCTTGGCGCTTGCCAGTGCAACACAGTAAACCATGTAATAGTGAAGTTCCTCCTTCTGTTGCTACGTCAAGGGGGACTGGAGCTCCAGCACACTGTAATTGGTTCATGTCATGGATGTTAATGTCATTACATCCTGAAATTGATGAAGTCATTTGTGCCGTCTTAATTATATAGGGCTATGTCACTGTTAATGTAATCTAATCTCAGTGCATGCACAGCACATTCATATTCAGCCCATTTTTATGATTATATTGAACTGTTGTAGTTTTAAGAGCACTTGGAAAACTATGAATAGTGGATATAGATATTATAGTATTATAATATAGTAACAACGTAGAGCTGCACAACCATTGATCATCACAACCGAAATAAAATGTATTTAGCCTATTTAAAATCATGTATTGTATTGTATGTGATAGTTTTTACTCATGCAATTCACTTCTACAGCATGAAAAGCCTTAATTCAGAAAGTGCTGACAGTTTCAGTTTGCAATACATTCCAGTACATGTAATATAGATGTGAATACAATGTGCATTTATCATTTATTAATTCATGGGATAGTTTAGGTGCAATCTGTGCCATGCTCTCCTATATTGTGTGCAATTATCGATACAAACCTTAGATTCATATAATAATTTCATTTTATGAGTGTTTTATGAACTCTGCTGTGATTTCATTCTAAAAGAAAATAGGTTTTGTGAAAAGAAGTGTTGGGTCAGGGTTATTATTCAAGGCTGTGTGAGTGAACCTTAAAGCAATTGACCTCTTTTACAGCAAGACTGGATAGTATTTGAGTATTTTACTTAATAAAACATCAGGCATTGGGACTGCGTGACATCATTCTGATGACCTAATTGATGATGTGTGTTTCAAATTTTCCACTAAACTCAGAAAAATTGCTTGTTTGTATATGATAGAATGCACATCAATAAAACTAGATTGAAAACAAATGTATCATTATTTCAGCATAAGATGCTTAATATTAGTATTAGGCGATTTCCCATTTTAGTTTCATTAATTTCTGTAACAGAAATATGCTGAAATACAAAAATATGTTTTTCAACCTGATTATGGTGTGTAAAATCATGTGTAATTAAAATATTTTAGTACGTTTCATTTTGATGGCTAGGCTACTCGACATTGACATGATAGTCAAATCATTGTTTTCTTTCTTTTTGGAATTCAAATATTCTACACTTTTTTTCTTGAACATGAAATAACCTGAGCGTTTTTAAACCTTTTTCCTCTTATATTTATATTCGTCACTGTCCCATATACAGAAAAAGGTGCTTTGTTTTAATCACCGTGTTTGTTTTCTTGTTGGGTAACAACCGTCCCACTTAATTTCATGTTGCTCATAACTGTTTATTAGACTTAAGGCTTTCATGTAATGCTCTTAATGTAGATATTTTATGTAGGTACATTTTCTAGCTCCATAGCATAACAATTGGAGAAATCAAGCAGCTGTGAAATGGTACAGTCTGCGCACGGCTTCAAGTTTACCCAGTCATTTGCTCTTCTGCTCTGCGTAGAGTAACTACCTACCGGGAGCGCGCGGTGATGGTGTTAAGGAAGCGATCAGGATCCGCGCTTTCTTTCTTCTGCTGACACTACAGAGAGTGTGTTCATTGTAAATAGGGCTGTCAGAGACACGCTTATTTAGTCACCCACCGGTATTACCAACAGGACTGACTGGGATTCACTGCGCTCTGCTGGCTCTGTGTTACCGCTATGAGCTCAGTGTGAGAGAAGAGACAAAGACTTTGGGATATATATATATATATATATATATATATATTTATTTATTTCTATACATATATATATATATGTTCGGCATTTGGCTTTTTGTCAGTTTCTCAAATGCAAACGGAAATATGTGGCAAAGCTTCGTCTTACTCTTAACCGGTTTGCTTGGGTTGTGTTCATGTTCAAGTTTCCCAAGTAACATCAACATAGGTGAGTACTCAGCGGCTATTGTTGTCCTGACGGTGATTTAAAGTTTCCGTCGAACAGGATGAGGTACAGTTAGCCTTTTGGCTTTAAACATTCCATATACGTGTAATTGTTCCTCAAAGACTTTATTGTAATCTCGACAGGAGGTTTGTTTCCTACCGACTCCCATGAATACGACGTGTTCCGTTTCGCGCTCTCTCAACACAATGATGTTCCTAAACTGGTACCACAAGTGGACATGGTGGACACGGGGAGCAGCTTTGCCATGACATACGCCTGTAAGTTCTGTATTAATGTATCTCTCAGAAGTCTGTTACTCTTCCCAAAACCAAACCTCTGCAGTGCGCACGACCCTGTTTCCATCACGCTTGTTGCTTTGCTGGATTTCTGTACGACTCCGCGCATGATGATTTATGCCAGTGAAACAGTCTAGGCTTAGCGAAGTAGGAGAACCTCAGACATTTTGTTGCTGTAAACGTGCCTTCACTTGTACAGTCTTAAGCCCAGCTGGATTACTGTCAAGAATAACGTCAAGATGTCAGGTGGAACTGCAAAGCTGGCAAAATGTCCTAGAATACCTAAGATTGAATTTGACACAAGCCAGTGGTGTGTTTCACATTTACAAATCCATCTTTTACCACAGGGGTTTGTTTAATTTCACTCCCTTCATGGCCACGTGTCTGTTTACAAAATAGATTATGCATTTGTCATGCAATAAATACATTTTTTAAAAGTACATTTGCAGTAAAAATAACTGGTTAAAAATTACAGTTAAAATATATTAGGTTTAACAAGACTAATTATGCTGTATTTTATTTTTATTTTATTTTTTTAGCAAGCCAATTCATTTACTTTTGAAATTAAATATACTAGTCTGTAGAAGTCTCTAGAAATCCCTGTGTGGTGCATTGCGTTTGATTATTCTATTGAAATAGTGCATCTTTGTTATAAGGATGTGCATTTTATGTTGTTTATTGCTGCATTATTATTTCTAGTCTTTTTAGTTGTTTTTTTTTTTTTTTGAGCTGTTGAAACGCTGCCTGAAGCAACATTACAACCTTTTTCTGTAAATGTATGGCACCACAGTTTAACATGTTTTTTTCACAGTGTGTTTACAGATTTGACAGCATATTTTCTGTCATGGGATATAATATAAAAATGCATCCTTTACATTGCAAATATGAACATTTTTAGACAAGCCGAGCAGAGAAAACATCCTCATCCCTAGCTCAGCTGGCTGTCAATCACAAATGTTGCCCTTTGATGTCTGAGATTGACACAGACAACCTTTCCATGTTTGTGTTCAACCCTGCCAGTGATGTACAACACTGTATAATGCTTAGCATGCAATCAGCTTTTGATGAAGAGAAGAGATTTCAGATGTTTGTGATATTTCTAGCACAGTAGACTGATCATCCTGAAAAGTTCATATGTGCTACAGTCTTTCCCAGATGAGTGCATGTGACAAACCTCTCTCATGTACACATCAGTGGTGCCCTTTTAAGTGAGTCTCAGTGCCTCAAAGCAGAGTAGGCTGTTTACTGGAGGCTGAGCAGAGAAACTGGGGCTGCAGCAATGTTTTCCATTTTAGGGGACTCCTTAGGGCATTTTTATAGGGTGACACCGAAGAGGGTCTTATTAGAGGGAGGTTATCAAAGGAAAGTTTAACACACAAAGTAAGGGCTGAGTCTGTATGTTCTTGTCACATGGAAGTGTGAAAGTAATTATATAGAGCTAATTACATCTGCAGAGAGTTCACTCATCAGGCCGATTGTGCATGGCTGCTGTCTTATCCTCTAATCGCTACATACACCTTCCCAGAACAAAACCTGAGATCACTAGAGCAGTTTGTGTGTCAAGAGGTGTAACAAAATTCAGTTTGATTATAATTTGATCGTTTTGGTCTTTTGCTGGAGGAACGAACCAGAACTAGGGGCTTTAAGAAACAACAAAAGAAAATCAGTGTTTTTGTTGCTTGATTGATATGTTTCAGGAGAACCGTGTCTTTAGATGTGCTTTGGTTTGTTAAAATGATCAACCTGTTATAATATTAGTACAGCAGTGCAGAGTGAGCTTATAATTTCAAGCACATTTGAATGTTTTTTGGCAAATAATCAATGGCGTTTAGGTTAAAGTTCACCAGAAAATTAAAATTTGCTGAAACACTGCTCACCCTCAAACCATCCAAAATATACAGTAGTTGAGTTTGTATCTTCACTGGAACAAATTTGAAGAAATCTAGCATTACATCACTTGCTCACATATGGATCCACTGGAGTGAATGGGTGCTGTCGGAATGAGAGTCCAAATGGCTGACAAATAATCTTTAAGTAATCTAGACCACTGCAGTTCATCAATTAACATCTTGTGAAGAAACAAGCTGTGTGTTTGTAATAAGCAAAATCATCATTAAGACTTCCAGCTAAAGTCTTCTATCAATAATACTGCTCTGTCCAAAGGTCATCTCATCTAATTCAGGAGAGAATATGCAAAGATCAAGCACCCGTTTACAAGCATAAACCGTCCAAAGCAGATCTAAACAAATATCTCAGAGGCATTTTGATGTGCGAAAACAACAGCGGAGGGATTTTTCTCATTTTAAAATGGACAAAGCATTGTTGTTGGTTATGGATTGGCATATTGCCTTAATGGTGGATTTGTTTCTGACACTTAAATGATAATTGATGGACTGGAGTCACGTGGATAACTTGTGGATTCGTTTATTAGCATTCTGATGACGCCCATGAATTGCACAGGATCCATTGGTGAGCAAGTGATGCTGAATTTACCCAAATCTGTTCATCTACATCCTGCATTTTGTGAGTGTGAGTACATTTTGTGTGTGTCTAAATAAAAAAATGCCATTGATGCTTAATATACAGCAATGGATGAAAAAACAGCTCGTTTATAATGTGCTTATTTCCACAATGATGCTGTTTTAAGCTTTCTTTAGGTATTTCCATCTTGAGTGAACTGATCATAAGTGGTCAACTGAGACGGCAAACTGTTTACACCTGGTATTAACATGCAACTCAGATGAGTCTCCTGTGAGTTACTTGTGATTGGATTTCGAGGGGGTTCAGATGGTCGGTTTCCTTTAAAGAGCCTCTAACCAACTCTAGCTTTAATGCAGTGGCTCTCAACCGTGTTTCTTTAGCCCCCTCCATTTCACACCCACAACAATTTCCAGGAATGGGGCTAAGAACCTGTGTTTTAGTGCAAATGTTGATTGACAGAAATAGGTGGTCCTTGTTGTCAGGGATTACATCAGGACAGAGTAATGTCTACACTACAAATGCAATGTGGTCTCATGCATTTCTGAACATATGTTGCTGTATTTACTGCTGCAAACCAGATCAGTTGTTTGGATGTTCACTTCATATGTTACTGTTGTTTTTTTAAAGCGTCTGATAGGAGCAAAGCAGCCTTTGTCATATTTTACTCACGAGATATGTACTTCTTTGTATAACAAATGTAAAGGCATTTCGACACTTTCTGCAAATCATCATCTGTTATCATATTTATTATACTTAGTAAAATAGATGACATGTATGGCAGAAATGGCACACACAACAGTGCAGACTATAGCTATGTGCCTGAACTGCCTACTGAAGTTGTCTTGACTCCGAAGAGCTACAGTAACCGTTTAGCACGACTCAAATAGATTCATTTAATCTATTATTCATTGCATCATAGCCAAAGTGATTATTTTCAGGGGTTTTGATGTATGTATGTATGTGGAAGCAGAGCCACAAAAGGAGTTATAGTGAAAAATACACTTATGTAGGAGGAAACTCACAATATTTAGTTGGAACAGGAGATGTGTTCTTCTGAGAAAGGAAATTGGTCTCCAGATTACCAAATGATGAAGAGTTTAACCTGCTCTGATAATTGTGGGCTTTACCCAACATGGCAAGACACTGTACAGTGTTATATCGAGAGGAATAGAGTGTTAAGATTAGAACGCAGTGGACGGATCGTAGCATACATTTTCCTATATAGTGATAAGGGCGAGTTGAATAGTGGAAGTGCTTATGGGATTATACACCTACAGACATGAACACTCACTTATAGGTCCCATGATGAGTGTTGAAGAAGGGGAATGTTAGCTCATCATTTACTTGCACTGATGTCATTTTAGATACATTTTTGAAAAATGTTATACAATAAAAGTCAATGACTTGCAATATATACGTAGATTAGAACCAGCTTACTTGTTTTGTAAGGTCGCGAACAATTGAAATAATTCCCAAAATATCTTGTTTGTGTTCAGCAGAGGGAAGTCACGCAGGTTTGAGGATAAGTGTGAGTAAATTATAAAAATGTAATCTTCAAAGTATCCCTCTTTTAAGCAGTGCTACATTTGAGCCTTCATTTGAAATGCATCACAGTGTTTGACAGTAAACAGTTTATCAGAATTGCCCCTTTAGATGTTTTCATACGCAACATCAGCCCACATGAAAATGGCTATACAGTATTAATGCTGAAGAATTGCATGCACCTTTGATGTAATGTTGAAGTTGAAGTTGTCAGTTGCGCTGATGAATAGTGAGCTGCATGCAGTACGTGGACCTCCTAGTGACAGTTGAAATAACCAGTCAGAGTCATGTCATGATGGCGATGAGTGTTTCTCCTCATGCCTTTCTAGATGAATAAATCCCCATCATCACATCATTTTCAACCTGGCAGTCGGGCTTTTGTCTATTGTGAGTAGGACAAATACATTTTCTCCCATACATGAATTATTGTAAGAATTTGTTTCTGCTTTTGCCATATCGCAAGCCTTTATGACGGTCTGTTCTTGGCATTAGTCCCGTGGTCCTCCTTTCAGCACGTATCAGTCCTTTCATCACGTTGACATGCAGTCGGGCCAAATGTCCACAGCATGTCAATCAGGCGGGCTCCAAAGAGACCCATTGAAGCTCTCGTCAGAGCTAGTTCAGGAACAAACACTGTTTTGTGTGTCTTCCCTGTGGAACTCACATAGACCGCTGAAGAGCTTTTACCTGTGTGGTTGCTTTAATTCGAAGCTTTCTATAGAAGTAATGGAAGACTTTAAAGACAGCGAGTGCCTTGATGTGGTAGCTAGCCTGAATATCCAAAAAAGATTGCCAAGGATAGCTCACACCGCCACGTTAGCTTCACCTGCAAAACTGCATTTAAATGCATTGTGAAATACAAATGCTTTTTTAATACCAGTAAACAACATCATGTTTGATGATAGATGACAGGTATGGCATTAGCATCATTAGCCGTTAGGAACTGGACACAGTTCAGAGGGAATGGCACAGGCGGGCTGAGGTTAGCTGTGGTGATTTCAGGATATGTGCCTATGGGGCTACATGCTCCCCGACCTTCACTTGGCTGAAATGATACGATGATAAAAATGTACCTTATCAGATATATCATCTTGCAAAGACTGAGGCTACAAGCTGCTTAGAGGACACCAGGGACAAAATCAGATTCTGTTAGGTGACAAAAAGAGCCCGCTTGGCTGTAATCTCTGAAATGATCTAGGTATTTTCTTGCAGAGTAAAACGCTGGGCCCTAATGCTACAGGATTCGACAATGAGCTGCCACATTTTCATCATTTTGTAAGGAAAGGTTCACCCCAAAATTAAAATTTTGCCATCGGCTCATTCCAATGGCATTTCAACCCTAATGTAATATTATTTTCTTTATAAAGCATACAAGAAAATCTTATGCAGACAAAACAAGCTTCTGTTTTCCATAAAATAAAAGTGGGTTGTGAATATGATTTTTGAATTAATACTGAATGCATATTTAAAAATGCGTATAAATAGTACACTTAAAAAAACATAAAACTGTGGCATTAATACGCAAAAATGAACTTTGGCATGTATGTGATAAACAGTACGCTTAATCGAAGCATAGCATGTGCTATTGATACGCACTTTCATGAATTTTGCTGAATTTCGATATTGAATTTCAATACAAGGGATGTAAAGATGCACCCTGAGCTGGTTAAAAATCAGTAAAAATGTGTGCCAATTTAAGTTGGTTGAAATGTTAAATAAATCATGATACAATTGGGAGAAGGAGTTTGGATGAATCTATCGCGTTGTATCACATCATGAATTGTTACATCACATCAAATGTCATTTTATTTAATATTTAACCCTTTAAAGGCCAGCCAATGGAATACATGCCCAAACAACTTTAATATGTCCAGCGTGTGAAACAATATGATTTAAGCGCTTAACCCAGCAGAAATGCAAGCACAGTCACCATATTTCAAAAACTCATGACAGATGTCATACCTGCGTCTCACAGGGACTGGCTGCCGCCTGCCATATTTCACTTGCTATTTGCATAAAGTTGAACATCTCTGAACTTTTAGCCGCTATCAAGGCTTTTTCCGCAGAAGCGTGAAGCTGAACTCCCATAGGAAAGAAATGCAAATGCTCACTTGCTCTGCGCCAGTCAACGTGCATTGTGAGGGGGGTGCCGTTGTGGTTTCTGTGGTTTAGCAATTGCTCACATCAGGATTTTATTACGTTCATTTATTTTGTGTGAAGTTGCTTGGCAATGATTTGTATCGTGAAAAGTGCTATACAAATAACCACAAATTAAACTGATTTAAAAACAGCACCATAAAAGTGATCCACGACTTTCCATACTAGTGCTGAAAAGCTTGGGGTCGGTAATTTTTCTTAAGGAAGTTACTTTTATTCATCAAAGATGCATTAAATTGACAGTACATTTACACTTTTAAAGAAGATTTCTATTTTCTATTCTATTGAAAAAAACATTAGCAGCACAGCAGTTTTTGATAACAAGAAATAATTCTTAAGCATCCGAACAGCAAATTAGATTGATTTGTGAAGCATCAACACAATCTTGTGAACAATTTATAGTTATTTTATGAGGTGACTAATTCGGATTATTTTGTGCAATTTGTCTACACCCCTAGATGTAGGTAATTAGTACAAATTCATATTATTCTACGAGTTGCACATTTTGTATGAATTTGTACGAATTACCTACATCTTGGGGTGTAGACAAATTGTTCAAAATAATACGAATTAGTCACCTCATAAAAGAACTATAAATTGTTCATTTTGTACAGGTGAGGTAGTATTTGTACAAATTATCCACCTCATAATATATTTACACATTGCAGTGA
The DNA here is from genome assembly GCA_034779775.1 of Enteromius afrohamiltoni. Classification (NCBI taxonomy): domain Eukaryota; kingdom Metazoa; phylum Chordata; class Actinopteri; order Cypriniformes; family Cyprinidae; genus Enteromius; species Enteromius afrohamiltoni. Next base: position 2,680,324 of record JAUYWG010000022.1, on the reverse strand, counting down.
GTTTGGGCTATTTCACAATATTTCTAGGGCAATTTTTTTTTCTTTACAATTTTGCATGAGATACTTTTTTCAAAACCGTTAAAAAAACTTACCATCACAAGACTTTTAATTTAGTTTTAATATTCCTGTGAAGACAGATTTTTACCGTAATTTTTTTATAGAAAGCTGTTGTGTTTCTGCAGATAATCGTCTCTGTTGTAGCTCTCAAATTTGATGTGTGCGCCAATATTTTTGATGTTAAACCTGACACATTACATCAAATGATGTCGTTTTTATTAATTAAATTAATTTGTTTATAAACAACAGGTTAAATTCTGGTGTTGTCACACAAACGTACTGTAAATACTGTAAAAAAAACAAAACTGAACTGCTTGTGATTTATATTTTTAATATGAATCAAACTGACTACAACAACAAAGTAATTGTTAAGTATCAGATCAGGGAGAAATAAGGTAACAATTGCCAGTTGCACTTTTTACAGTCTATAGTATGCCTTTAGTCGACTTGGAATATAGTGCATGAGTCATATGGACCACTTATATGGTGCTTTATTTTTATCCTTTTGGGAGCTTGTCAGTAAAAATAACCATCCACTACTTTTCTAAGAAAAACAGAAGGTTGGTTGTTCTGCCTAAAAGGTCTCTTTTGGGTTACATACTAGAAATAAAGGGTCAGAAGGACATGAGGGTGAGTTACTGATGACAAAATGCAAATTTTTAGGTAAACAATCCCTTTCATACAGTTACAGTGCAGCACATCGCAGTCAAAACATCACCAGTACAGTCCTCATCTCTGATTGACCATGGCTGGCATAAATGCCTCCTGTCACCATTTTGGTTTCTCAGCCATGTCACAGGACTGCACATCAGTTCAAACAAGCTTTTACCTCAGCTGCTCAATGACCAAAGGCAAGGAGAACAGAGGCTGCTGGAACAGATTGATGCAGTGGAGCTCCTCTCATCTTCAGTGCAGTGACTGAAGATCAGACGAGATCACTCACACTGGACCCACCTGTCACAAACATCTTTCAGCATCGTGGAGATCACCGCAGGCAGGAAACTTGTTTTCTCCTCCCCCATCCCCCGACTATACATTCATACACACGCTCTCTATACCCCAACACCGAGATTCAAAGCCTGATACTCCTTCCAGCCAGCACTGCGTAAAAAATTATTTGCCGTTTCCCTCCTCCTTTTATCTGCGGTAGGCATGAAGAACGCTGATAAAGGAGATGTGCACACAGAAATCTTGCGTTATCTTTCCAAATGATTGAGATAAATACATTGTGCAGCCTTGCATCGACTCTTTATCGCCTCTTTTAAAAGATAAACATCAACGAGCGACAGTACATTTGTCAATCCTCACTATCAGTGCTGCGGACGGGACAATGAGGGTGATTATTAAGACTTAAATAGTGCCGACTGTAGTAGATGAGAAGCGGAGAAAGCTATCTGCTATCGGAGTTGTTTTCTGAGTCTGGTTTGAAAGTTTGCTCGCCCGAAGGGAAGATTTGGAGCTGAAGTATGTCACAACTGTGGCACATCTCTCATTCACATGCTCAAAGCCCCAGGGAACCAACATGTCTGAATGCAAATGGTACAAATCTCCCCTGGAATTATACATTAGCTGGAACGAATGGAAGGTCTTAGCTTGAAAACACTTTGGAATTTTAGCTGCTGAGATTGAAATTTATTGTAAATGAGGCTCTCATATGGTGTTTTATTACAAATGCGCTATAATTACATATAAAAATGCCTGCATTATTATTAATGTATGCAATGTGGAAGTTTTTTTTAAAAAGACAGTGGAGCAGTGAAATGTCCCAGAGGGGCATTTATATAATTACAGAATAAAAGTGAAGGGAATGAGGTAGGATACAGTTTGGAGTTCAGGTGAAAATGCATTATTTTAGTGTTTCTGGGTTCTGTTTTGGTGCTTTTCTGCTTGAGGAAACCCAGATTGGACACTGTTTGCAACAAAGGGCTCGCAAATACATGAAACAGGCCCCCTTCTGGAGTCCTGCAATAAAAATCAATTGCCATGTGCTTCTTAAGCACATGGGGTTTAGCCGGCTGTGAGGGGGCTGGAGCAGAGATGATTGGTGGGTGGAGGTTTCACTGTCACTGTAATTACAAAGAAGAATGCAGGGCAAGACGTATTGAGGTCTTGTTTTTCAGGTGGAATTGCTTTGGGGGTGATCATGACAGAATTTTAGATAACGTATCGACTACCCAGCGCTTTCTTCTGTCATCCCTGAATATAGATCGAAAATTTGTGTCAATGAGTGTTTAAAAAAGTTTTATATTGTCAATGAGCTGATGCTTTATTCTGGGTTGTTGTAATTGCATCACTGCTTAAAAAAAAATAACCTCATTATTTTTGTGTTTTTTAGTATTTTTTTGTTTGTAGTATTTTATAGTTTTATATATTTTAAAGTAATTATTACTTTTTAAGACGTACTATCAAGATAAAAGTATAACTATTCATAACACAAGTGTGTAAGAAAAATATGGACATGTAAAAAAAAAATACTAAAACAAAGTAAAAAATAACATAAAAAATGATGTTGTCACTGTAAAGCCACAGCTAGTTTTTAAAACATTTTCTGGAAAATATTTACCCTGAGTTTATTATAAAATATGTTTATTATAATGGTAATAGTTAGAAATATCTTAAATTACCTAATTAACTAAAAACTAGGCCTACTGTTACGAAGCCTTTATGACCTTATGAAACGTTTAAGGATCAATTCTCACTATAACTAGTAGCTTATTAGCATATTAGCTGATTATTGTTAAAGTGGAATTGTATTTTATAATGCAGATTGAATGTCCATTATATTAACCTTACATTTCTCCTGTACTTTTCTCAGTTTGTTCCCAGTTTTCCAAAGGAGTGTACGCCATCATCGGCCTTTATGACAGGAAGACCATGAACATGCTGATGTCGTTCTGTGGCGCTCTGCACGTGTGCTTCGTCACGCCCAGCTTCCCCATCGATACCAACAACCAGTTTGTGATCCAGCTGAGACCTGAGCTCCAGGATGCTCTGATCGCCCTTGTCGAGCACTACAAGTGGACCAAGTTCGTCTACATGTACAGCTCGGACTCAGGTTTGCTTTTTATCCTGCTAACGTGCCTTTTCAAAAACACAATAAGAGAAATTTATGAATAGTGCTGCCACAGGCTTTTCAGGGTGAGGTAAATATTTCATTATTATAATTTTTTCCTGTATCTGCATTGCCACTGCAGTTGCAGTCATGATGAAACGTTGTAATACTCCGTAAGGTTGCTCAGGATGTCACGAAGATGAACTTCAGATAATTTAGTGATTTAGCAGCTTTAGAAGATATTGCTGGGAAAGTTTGAAAAACGTGATGATTTGGTGTAATCCTGTTGAGGTGCTCTGCTTGGCTTGCAATAAGGTTATACTTTGACATTTCCAGTGCCTCGGGTCTAGTAATTTTACTTATGGCTCCCTGATTCCTGCAGGATTGTTCTGATAATCTGTTTGAAGTTCACTGAAAGATCTTCATTTGCGATTTGAGTATGGATGAGCACTGGCTGCACTATATTTCTCCCGTGAGTGGAGAAATGTGTGTGGGGCCCTCCATCATGTTTGCCATATCCAATCATTATCAGACCATCATCAAATCATTCCTGCTGGAGTCATTTACGGATCTCCAGCTAGTAAATTCATTTAACATTTGAGTCAATGTTGTGCGGAGTATTTTCTGCACGAAAACTCTTATTTGTTAATCACCTGCTATCCATTTTATGCAGGTGCTAAATGCTTTAGAGTTGCGACATTATTTTAAAAAGTCATTTTCATTATTTTCAGCACAAACATGTCTCATTTCTATGTAAATTAGACTCATTATTGATTGCACCCTATTCACAAAACCCAGTGCTATAGAACTGTTCAGTCATGAAATCAATTTGTAGACCAACCCGGAAGACTAATTCACCATGGCTTCCCATGGGAATTTCCTAAAGAGGTTTTAGAATAGCAGTCTTCGATTTGTGAGTAAAATAAAGATTGTGGTTCAGGTTACTTGAAGAGACTTTAATGTTTGGTTCTACAACATAAATTATACATGGTTGGACCGCAATTCTGAATACTGAAGCCTCTGTATTTGGACTACAATAGTTTATAAATTCGTCAAGCATGTAAACCCGCATAGTTGTAGTGGTTTCTGACATTTTTTTATTTTTGGTAAAAGTATTTTGTCTTCTGATATCCAGCAAATTTAGCCAGTATTTATTAATTATAGTCAGTTTTACTCATTCAGTCAGTTCTTTACTAAACAATTGCGTCTAATTTTAGTTAACAACACAAAAAAGCCTATGAAATTGATCATGGTATCCTCAGAACTTTTAAAAATGTAGTAAAAACGTCTTGCGATAAAGTCTTGAGACATGTTTTAAAAAGTTGAACTTGTATTAATTTACATGGCTTTCTAAACTTGCAGTTCTTGTGTGAGACCTGCATGCAGTGATGATAGAAGTCAACTAGAAAAAAATAGTGTTCAAATGGCTTGGTTTTAGTTTCCTCCTCTGCATTAATGTTCTCTTTTTCCACAATATTTTAAATGAACAAAGCAGGAGCGCTAGTGGTTTTCATTGGATAACCTAACAAAAACTTTAGGTCATTAGGTGCACACTCATTCAGTATTTTGTGACGTTTTGTAGTATAAATAGTGATAATAGCCTGTTCACAAAAATTCCCCAAAAATAACAAGTGTACTTTAATAGCCTGATGATGCACTTAACAAAAAAAAAAAGGCAAAGTGTGGAATGCTGGAGACTTGCACTTAACTTTCGCAGCTTTTATTGTGTTGCGAAAGGGGAAGGGGCTTTCAGATTCCAATTATAAATGACAAAATAGCCTAAAATAACTCATACACTACATGGTTGAGTACATAATGCATAAGTACATTGTGTATACGTGCATAGTGTATAGTTCATCATTTGGGACACAACTATTTAAATGTAACAATATATTGTCATTGCATCTTTTGACAACCATACTGTACAAAGGTGTACAAGACCATGCTGTTGATAAAAAAAACGAGCAAACGAGAGTGTCTGTTTGTGTCTGGCAATAATAGCTACAAATCTCTCTGCATTGTCGCCATTTTTGGTTTAATGACAGATACCACAGTATCGCCACCTGCTGTGATGGAGCATCAGAATTCCTCTAGATAGTTACTGGCACTGGATTATTTACATTACAGTATGTATAGTATTCCCATGATATCAATATAATATGTGTAATATTCAAATGATATCAATATAATTTGTAATTATTTTAATTTCTCGTCAGTAACAATATTTTGTGACAACACGAATTCTATGCATTCATTTAAACATTTATATGAACATGTTTAAAAAACCCACACAAAAGCCCCACCTACTGAAGGGGACTTGTCAAATAATACTAAGCACATGCTTTGCTTTACTCTTAAAGTAAAACCACTAATCTAAAAACCCATATGATGTTCCCAAGGTAACCCATGGCAGGAAAATGCAAATTTAAAATGAACAGCTGTTTGTCTGCTGAAACGAACTTCACATCATTACCGCTCACACAAAGCATTTGGTAAATTGAACTTGATTTAAAAGAGGTATCTGTGTACATTGTCTATTGATTATAGCAGGATTAACTCATCGCAAACTGTAATGGAGAAGATCATCATCATAAGCCACATATCCAGATGTGTGGTGTAGTCAAGCATTTTAAGAGCTGCATCTGGATTGCAGTGGTGGAGAGATTCTGCACAAAGATGTACAGATTTTGTGGCAGCAGTTGTGCTGTTACCTGATTTGCATAATTCCTTTAGTGAATCGGCGCTAAAACAACACAGAGAGCATGTGCAAATAACAAATAACTGCACCGTCAACAGGCACCCCCCCCCTCCATGCTACACAATATTACGTTTGTCTACACCCATCCCCCCACTCTTGATTATACAAATTTAAGGGAAATTAAAACCTCAATCAAGAAGCACACATTATTGATTTACATATCATGCAGATGTGAGCCAGCGCTGAACTAGGAACACAAGGTCACTGAGTGTTTCATCCACACACAAACACAACAACTACCTCTTGAAGCCCCCACTGCTCTCCTGTTGCCTGGATACAAGAGTACTCAGTCTCTAGGTTATTTTAAACCTTTTAAGTAACTCCTGTGTGTGTATCCACGTGTGTCTACGTGTGTGAGTGAGTGAGAGAGAAATGTTTATGTCATGTCATGTAGCACATTAAACCCAGAGCGCACAGGTAAAGCAAAAACATGGCAGATGTAATCATAACTGTGTCTATGGTGACATAAAATCTGTCAGAATGTTTTTTGTTTCCTTGTGTTAATCAAAATGTACACAGATTGATTATTTGCACAGTGTATCGTTAACATATCAGTTAGTGGCTGATATTAGACATTAGGTCTTGCTGCGGATTTCTACGTTTTTTTCTTTTCTTTTATTATTTTTTTAATGCGGTGTTGTAACTACCATGCAACATTTTTATATTAAGGCAACGTGTCATGTTAAAAATCGTCCAGCTTCTAGAATGCTTCAAATCCCTAATGGATATATTCAACATGTATTCGCAAAAAGGTGTTTCAGGCAAGGTGTCAAGGTTTTCTTTACTACCATGCAAAAGCACTGCCACAATAACCTGGTCTCACACTGAAATGTTTACTGCGCCGTTTGTCAGGTGTTCAGAGATGACATCTCAAAGCCATTGCAGATGGGACGAGCATCATCTGTAGAGCTTGCAGCAGTTTAGTGATCACAACCCCCCAAATCTGTCCTTGCCAACTCACACAGATGTTTACCGAGCTGAAGCATGATGAGCCGGGCGCATGTGCGCTATCTCCTCAAAGACCCAGATAATAGAGTTAGGGCCTGTAAACACACAGCCGGGCTTTGTTCAGGAAGGTAAAGAAAACACTGCGTTGGACTCTAAAGGAGATGGACGGAAATTCAATTTGTTCCTGTGTGTGAGATATTTGGAGAAGCACAGCAAGAGCAGGTGATAGCAAGCCAATTCGGCTCTTCCAAGACAATCCCTACACTCATCGGCTTCCCTTTTCCTGCCTTATCACCAACGGTGCAGTCCCGTAAGAAAACACTAACGGGAGACGGACAGAACGCACCGTCCGTCTCTCCCGCAGTCTTATCTGCAGGGTTAGTGCTGCTTGGTGAGAGATAAAGCTGGTTTGCTCTGTGGCACGAGACAATTTCACAGCTGCTGAGACGTCAGGAGAGGGTAGAGCGTTGGTGTAGCCAAGGCTGTAGAGGCGTTTCGAAAGGCAATCTGACACAGTCTTTTAATGAATGCCAGTGAATGCACCGGCTGCCTCACCGTTCTTTCAATGACAAACCTAATTCTGGCTTCTGTTGCATAATAATCCAAGTACTCATTCTATAATTAGCAAATCTCCTTTAATCTGTTATTTTACTGAAAGATGTGAAATGAAAACCTTTTCGAATGGCATGCAGGTAGTATGTAAATTATTCAGAATATTTAAAAAAGTTTGAATGATTATCCTGCAGAAAGCATTCTTTATGTGGACAACTGAACCTAAGAGTCTCTTTGTACAATACAGTTCAGATTGTCCTCTTTTTTTTAGTTAATGATATGCATTGTTAATGTATTATGCTAATAGTATGCAGTGGGCCAAGAACAGTGTCTATATTTATAATGTTTCTATCTGCTCAATTCTAGATATAGTGGAATCTCTGCCAAAAGCAAAGACCTTTTTTTTGCCTCATTTGGACAAAAAATCATGCAAGAGCTTCTTAAAAGATACGGCGTTAACCAAAATAGGCAAATTTTGATACATATTTTGACAGTAAAGCCAAACGAATCATGTTTTTTTTTACACTAAGCATCCTTCTAGGAGACTGGGTCGTAATGTATGAGCAACTGTGGTGACAGCACCAATTATGAGCCAAATCCACGACTGAAAGTGCAACCGAGCATTCACAATAAATGCAAATTCATTTAAATACATTAATTGGCTTATTAATGTTGTCTCGGATTAATTTCTTTGAGTTTATGTCATTTTCTGACCCATTTAAAAGTGCCAGCTAGTTTGTGCTGAAACATCTCACTTGCTGAACTTTGCATGGCCTGATTTTCCACCGAATCTGTAGTAATGATTTATTAGGAGGTTGGTGGTTTGTGTTCCTGTACATTTGGGTTGCTTGCAAACACTTTTATGTGTGTGATTATTGGTGTCAGTATTGATCTAGGTTTTGCTTTGAAGGCACTTGCCTCTGGTTGAGATTCTATGTCTTTTAAGTTAAAACATACTGACCAATAAGCTTAACGTAACCAAGCCAATGCTGATTGCTGTATAAATGTGTCATAATTTGGTTTTTAAAAATGCACAGGCTTTGATCCTGTTCCTCTAGGTGAAGGCTGATACAGAAATTACCTAATTCAGTCATCATAATTGTCTTTTGAAGTTGATAAGAGCTGCATTACCACCCAAATCTTATTTTAAACACAACATCAAAACACTTTTGATCAGAATTTATGTGACTAATGGCTCTTTTAAATGCTGTAATAGTTTTATTGAACACTGCATTGACAGTAGTAGTTGAGTAGTTACATTTTGCTACTTTTTGTTATTGCCAGGGATACATTTAAAGACACTGGACTATAAAATGAAGGAGCATTTTAATACATTTTTATCTGCCCATTTAAAAACGTCTAGGTTACAAACGTAACCCACGTTCCCTGAAGGAGGGAACGGAGACGTTACAGATGGAGACTCGCCAGAGAGACCAATTGCCTTTGAGCTTTTTACAAAAGGCCAATGGATATTGGCGTGCACTGAATGCACTCAGGTGCACCTTATCACTAGCAAATAGGGCACAAGCAGAGTGCACATGCAGGTTTTCGCTGAAGAGCCGAGCCAGCATCAGCGCAACCTCAGAGTCGTGGCAGGAGAAAGTGTAACATCAGGGAAAGTTGGTTATGTTCGTAACCTAGACGTTACCCTTTCAGTCGAATCACTTCGACGTTACAGATGGGAACACCCATGATACAGGCCCCTGCCGACAGGCAAGATACTTTTACAGTTCGTCAGCAGAGGAATCTGCACGTAACCTTCCCAACCCTCTGTGGCCCATGAAGGGGGCCCACAGAGTTGCTTTCAGTGGTGCTGGAGCAGATGTTTGAGGGCGGAGCACATGCTTAACACACAATTCTCGTAAGTGGAATAAAAGAATGCAATATATCGATAATATTATGGATATAATTGAAGGGAAACACAGACTTCTGGCAGACTGTGGAATATTGAGATTTTTTGCCACACATACTGGGCAAAGGAGACCCAGAGGTAGCACAGCCAGAGCTATTCCGTCTGACTGCAGGGCACGGAGGACTCAGGTTACGCACAGTTAAGGGAACACTGAGATATTTTAAGCGCACGGATCCCGTAGGAATGGCACAGCAAGCCAGCACCAGCCGGTCCTCTCGCTCACCTGCTGTCCTCAGTGAGGACGTGAGAAGACACGCCCTCTACGTGGAGGTCATAAAACCTGGCAAAGGCCAGCCCGCAGCCCTACAAATATCTGCTAAAGAAGCACAATGAGCCAATGCATAGGATGAGGCAACACTCCTTTGTTGAGTGAGCTGTCTCAGGAGCACTTCCCGCCTCTCCGGGTGTTCTTTTGGCCCGGCCCCTGAGCAGGCGGCGCCCCTCGCCCATGCCCATCGAGGCAGGATGTGGGACATCGCCTCCATCTATGGACATCACCTGACCAAGGGCACGTGCTGTGACTTTCGTCGCCTTGAGAGCGAGGTCCGTCACAGCGCGGAGTTCCTGCATCACCCCTTGGTTAGGCCCACGCTCGTGCAGTTCCTTCAACAGCATAGCCTGGTAGACTTGCAGCGTTGCCATCGCCTGCAAGGCAGCCTGTCCGGCGGTGCAGTAAGCCCTGCCCGCCAGGGCGGACGAGAGCTTACACGCCTTGGACTGCACCGCAATGGCATGCTCCACCTGAGGGACTGTCTCGTAACCAGGCTGCACTGCCATCGAGCGTGGTGAGGGCCGAAAGGGCTTGGGCGCGGCGTGACATGTAAGGCACCACTCGTGACCGTCCGAAGAGGTGAGGAAACTTCCACACCCAGAAGGGCATGGCCGGTTCGACATTTCGATACAGAATGCTTTACCAACCGTAGGAAAATTGCTCTTTCCTCCTGGTTGCCCAGGGAAGACCTAACGTGGCAAGTCCGTGCACTCAGAGGTCTATGTTCACTGGAAATGCAGATGACTGGCACAGCCAGGCCTTGAAAAAGGCCACCAACCCGCTGGACCCGCTCTGAAGTAAAAAGCTACATGTGCACTCTGCTCGTGTCCTCTTATACTCACGCAGTGATAAGGTGCAGTTGAGCGCAATCAGTGCACGCCAATATTAAAAAAACTTAAAGGCAATTGGTCTCTCTGGCAAGTTCCCATCTGTTAAGTCGAAGTGATTCGACTGAAAGGGTAATATTTAATTTCTGAATTAAAATATTTTTCTTTACATTTTTTTTATTCTCATTAAATGGATGAAATTCCTTAAAACACTGTTTCTTAAGAAAAAAAAATTGCATTTGGAGCAATTTAAATATTTTTACTATTTTAAAAACATATGTCTGCCAATTTTTTTTTTTAATTAATTCTTTCTTTAAGTAATCATTTAATCAAGTATTAATTTCCTTTACTTAATGCTTTTGCCATAAATGTTCACGAAACTTAAACTTTGTTAAAAAATGGCATAAATGTTTAATAAAACTGTATACTGTTCAACATGAATGCAAAACCTTCTTCCTTTTTTTAATTTGAAAAACACTTTTATTTGTCAATGAGCGAGGTACAAGTCTTATAAATGGAGGAATTTGATTAATTCTATTCAATTCATAGTCAATAAATCTTTGGAAGCTAAGAAAACACACACCTTAAAATACAGATGCTACTGAGGAGCGAATCATTTCATTAAACTAATTATATCAGTGCGTCGTCTACACAGGAAACAAGCTGTCAGTGTCGACAGATAGTTCCTGTTTGAAGAACAATCAGCCGTTCTTTCTTTTATTAGTTCCTCTCCATATGCAAACCATCACATGACCAAAGCGCACGCAGGTAATCAGAAAAAGCCAAATGATCTGAAACAATGCATGCTTAGTCATACAGTACTTCTCGTCTCTGCGTGGCGAGAGGCATCCAATAAAATAGGTTGTTCAGTTCTAATGAAATTCACAGCAAGCCATCCAATACTGGCTCTCGGCAGAACAATGTCCATCAATACCACATTATTTAATTTCCTCTTAGAAAAGCATTGCTATACAGTTCAAACAATAGCGTTTGATCTACCGGATTACAAAAGGCAAGTTTCTCAACATGAAGTTCTGTTTTTTTTGAAAAGATAATAAGCACCTGAGGACCAAAAAACAGAATGTATAAAAGGATATGATGCTGAGAATCACACACAAGCAAGCTAGACGCAATGAAAGAGCGCTGTTTATGAAAAAATAAATGTTGCATATTTATATATTTAATTTAATCATGATTGCTCAAGGTTTTTTTTTTATGCGTCCAGACTAAACAACTTCAAACACGTCTCAACTTATCCTCTTTACAAAAACACCCAGAATTTTCCCTAAGCGGAAGAAAAGAGGAACATTTGAAGTTCAGTGTTTAGCTGTCCATAATTCCAAGCAGGAGATTCTTAGTGATATGAAAGCAGATGTTGATCAGAGCTGGAGCAGAACAGTGGAGACCCCCTGCTGAATGTGAAGACAGAGCTTCTCCTCAGGAGTACGTGACTCAACAGAGCATGTGGGTTTTTTCCAAATCAAGACTTTACTTCCAAGAATGTTACAGTACATCACTATTGTGAGCTGCGTCACTGTCTTAAAATACTGATGTTTTTTTGGAAGTACAGATGCTTCAACATATTGTGCCGAAACAAATGTGTATCCATGCAAGCAGCTGCCTATTATGAATATTCAATTACAGCCATATGAGGTTTCTATTTTATTTCTTTTTTTTAAAGGTCTGACGGTGCTCCAAAAGATCTTGGACACTGCTGCTGAGAAGACCTGGCAGGTGACATCCATAAACTTTGACACCCTGACAGAAGCAGCGTTCCTGAAAGCCATCCAAGATCTGGATAATAAGAAGGAGTACAGGATCATTCTGGACTGTGAACTAGAGAGACTCAACTCCATCTTAAACTTGGTGAATGCTTTTTACGTTACTATTATTAATAAGAAGATTTGTATTTTGCTGTGTGAACCCATAACAAGGAGGCTGCCGCAGACAAAATGTTCACATTTTCTGCATGGATTTTGAGGGAAAATATGTGGAATTAAGTGGAATGGATTGGAAAATGTGTTAGACTGAGCTGAAATTATTACGCATGCCAATAGTCATGCATCGTGATTTCCAGGCCTATATATACATATTCAAAATTATTTAACAAATAATATAAAAAAATTGTTTTGCTAGATATTGCCAATATGTTTTTTTGTGAGGGCTTCTGTAAAGAAAAGTCCTCCTTCAATCAAGCATGACCATCAATCTCTCAATTTTTATGCTTATTTATATCTATATTCAAGCTTAAGAATTCATTACAACATACGAATGTGGAATGTGGAATTTGATCTTAACATTTTAAAAAAACTACGGTCTTAACACACACATTAAAAGTCTTAGTGACATGTAATATAAAGGCTTTAAATATAATGCATAACAAAGTTAGTTTTAATGCATTAATTATGCTTTATAACGGACCTTAAGATCTCCTGAATAATTGCAACCAGATCTGTATGCATTACAGTTCTCATCTATACATTGTTATACCTTACATAAGTGTTATATACATTATAAACATCACAAACAAATCTTCAAATAGTATAATGCTTATATATATAATTATATAATGCATTATCATTTAACATTATCATTATCAAATACCATTACCAATACTTTAATAATGCATTATACAGTACATAAAGTCTTTAAGTAAAGTGTTACCCGAGTCATATTAGTACATAAATGTATACTTTTGTTAACAATTTATTGTATCATTTTTTAGTTTCTAAAGAGATTTATAGTCAAAAAAAGTACTGTCAAAAGCTCATAATTCACTGTGTATTTTCCTTAAAGCCTATAGACCTCAAATACAGTAAGTGGCTCTGGGACATCTGCCTTCATTTTTCGAAATTTTATGTTGACTTCATTATGAAACATTAGATGTCTTCTTGGATCATTTTTCAGCACACCTAAAAGTTATGTCATGTCTTTTCCAGAATTATTTGACAAACAATGAATTCCTCCTTCAGGCACACCAAGGCAATTACTTTTCCCACCATTCACCATCTAGACAAGATCTCAAAGAAAGCGCTGCCAAACCCAATAATCAGAAATCAGTATCCGATACAATTAACCCTGACGGTGTGCTTCCAGAGGCTTGCTGCTGTTCACAGGTGTTCCTGCGGTCTTCATGCACATGTAGTCATTAAGTCCTATAATTGGACTTCCTATGGTGACAGATGCCAAATCCTTCTTTCCTCCCTTCCATCTTGTGTAGTTCTGACTGCCCCTTCTGATCACAGATATTCCACACTCAGTGAGCTTGGGAGGGTGTGCAATTAAGTCCTGAATGATGGGACCTATTCATCGCTATTTAGAGAGCCAGGCTAAAAATTATGCTTTAATTGGCATCGAATGAAAGAGGCCTGCCATTAGCTATGGCGAAAGAGAGAGGGTTGTGCTTTTATGCTCTCATGTGTGTTGTGTTTGTCTTTCAGATTGCGGCACAAAAAAAGAACATGAAAAACTACCATTACATACTAGCAAACCTGGTAAGTGAGGCATCCTGTATCCTTTTTGGTCTGCATAAAAGAACTATGGGCCTTGAGGCTACTTAAGATGTATTGTTGGTTAACCTCTTGAACATTGACTGGAATCTCAAGAGAACGCTCAGACAAATTGATGGTGGCGTTATACATTGCATGGCTACTTTTTCCCTCTTTTTTCTGTGTGACTGGGGAATGTTCATGCTTTTAAATGCGACACACAATGTAGACAGATTGCAGATTACCATCTGGGCTGACAGAATTAGCATTTGTACCCTTTCTGGAAGGCATTAGATGCCCTTTTTTGCATCCTTGTGAGTGGGAGTGTATACACATGTCCACCTTTCAGTAAAGCAGTTAGGACTACTGCGGGAATGATACATCACTTCATTACTTTTAATTTAATTTGATTGAATTTCATTTAATGTAATAATTTTATTTGTTTAAATTAAATTTTACATTTTATTAATTTAATTAAATTTTTTGAAATTGTATTTAATTTTAATCTTCATTGGCTTTCTATGCTCAGAAAGCATATTAATAATTCAGCACTTATAGCACAAGACACAAGAAGCATTGTAAATTTAATATTACATATGAATGATAATTATTTATTTATTTATTTTCTATTAATTTATATAATTTTTACTCTATGACCATACTTTTCGGATCTTCACCATGTCACTTATTACAGGACTATTGTAAAGTTATATGAATATTTTAGTTAATTTTTTAATTTTCAGTTTTCTAGTTTCTTTTTTTTTTTCAGGATGGTTTTAATAACTTCCTATTATAAAGTAATAGATATGATAACTGGCCGACTAAAGAAACTGTAACACAGCACTGAACTGTGACTTCACAGGAAGCATTGTAAATGTATAATTAGGTTCTGTGATGGGTAGAAAAGAAAATCCTCCAAACAAGACTCCAAGTACATAATCCAATTCAGCAATGATGAAAAAAGATGTCATCCCATAACCAATTATGATGAAAGCAGCAAGGATGCAACACTTTGTGTTATAGAGTCCCCAAGGGTTCATCGCCACATGGGTTTGTCACCCAGATAAGCAAACATACACTTTAACACAGATACTATTAGCTGTTATCACACAGATCCTGTGATATTTACCCAGCATGCATATGTATGTCTATGCATATCACTGAATGTACTGTAGCACGGTAGAGCTAATGACTCTAACACTGACTCTCCTGTAACCACATTAGATTGACAACTCTAACCATAACTGTTTTGACTTTGGGTATGGGTTTATATTGTGTTCTATTTGACTGAATACTATTTTCTTGACTTATTACTGCAATAGAAACTGTAATAGATTTTTAACTAATTTTATTAGCCCAAAAATGTCCTAACACAATTATGATATTAGAAAAGGATTGCATTTGCATTGTATTTTTGCATTAGAGTACTCCTGAAACATTGTTCTTCAATGCAGGATTGAAAGATGTGTGAATAAATGGAGATTTTGATGTGTTTGCCTTCAGGGATTTTTGGATCTTAATCTCACAGAATTCAAGAAGGGAGGTGCCAATGTGACAGGCTTCCAGCTGATGAACTACACAAACCCTACTGTCAGCAGAACAATACAAGACTGGCTGGAGTTTGACAGTAAAGACTTGAAAAGTCCCAAAAGGAGGCTTAAGGTGAAGCAAGGTCTTAGTAATAAAAATGTGCTTTTAAATGCTCTCATGATGGACTTAAAAAGGTGTGTGCCCTGGTGAAAAGACCTTGAATTTCCATTTTGATCCTGCCTGGTTAATGCATTTAAGAGGTGAATAAAATCTTGCTACTTAAACTAGCTACAGAACACATCAGTGTATGCTGGTAACCATCTATGCTGGTCTTTTCAGCATGGCGAGCGAAAACCAAAGGTTGTGAATAAATTCTTTTGTCCTTTTCCCCTTTTCATTTGGGACGTGTCTTTGGAACATCTCAGTACACTGGAGCACTCACATATGATGGAGTGACTGTCATGGCCACTGCCTTCCAGAACCTGAGGAAGCAGCGCATTGATATCTCTCGTAGGGGAAATGCAGGAGAGTGTCTGGCTAACCCTCCCGCACCCTGGGGCCAGGGCATCGACATTCAGAGAGCCCTACAGCAGGTAACCAGGCGCTTTTTTTACACTGAAAGAGTGCTGGCAGAACTGCTACTTTGTCAGAAGAACTTCAGACCTCACAACCGGCTTGTATTTTTGTTACTGATTTGAAAGTTGAACGATGAAATAATGCGCTGTTAGTATATAACTTACCCACAATCAAACATAGCACATTAGGGTCATCTTAACATCTAAAATCTAAAGTAATTTGATTCAGCCTCTTTATGCAATCACAAACTGCTTTTGTTTCATCCATTATCTGATGAAATTCTTAGCAATCATATAGATGTTGATTATAAATACATTCAGACAATCTGAAAACAGCTTCTGCACAGCACTGCATACATATTAAGAGGAAGCTGATCAGTTAATTGGGCATCATAGCTTCTTATTGAGCATTTGTTTTTTAAATGAGTTTCTTATCAAGACCAAAAGGTTTCAGGAGCTGGTGCAGAGCCAATTTTACCACACAGAATTGGCTTTTCAGCTTTTTAAAATGCATTTTTTCTTCATGCATTTCATGCAATTGTGTATTTTTAAGCTCCCTTTTAGCTTCTCTTGAGTTTAGTTAGTTTATAAGTGCTTTTCATTACAAGCTTAGCAAATTTCTCTGATTCATGACATGAGTGTCCCAAATGCAACAGCCCCTTTGAGACACTAAAAACGCAGGATCATATGCTGATTGTGTGTAAAGGAATACAGTGCTGCACTTAAAATGCAGTACATATATTTATTAAATAAATAGCAGCCAGTGTGATAATCACACTAAGCTGTAATGATTTCAGTTTTATTTCAATCAATCATGTAGCCCCAGCATAAGTATCATTTGGCTTTCTGTGCAAATATGTAAATCAGGTTTTGCAGCTAGTGACGTTCTGCGTGAATGTTGAAAATGAAATGATGAACGATCCGATTATGTGTGATTCTCTCTATAGGTGCAGTTTGAAGGGCTTACAGGACATGTTCAGTTTAATGAAAAAGGACATCGGACCAACTTCACCGTCAGCGTGATGGAATTTGGCCCAAGCGGACCCAAGAAAGTAAATCGAATCGGGGTTTTTTCCCCCTGCTTTGCACATATTTTGTGACCAGTGCGTTCCTAATCTTCGTACATTCTGACTTCTCACTTGAAATTTTAGAAAACAGATAATGCTCGACATTTTCCTGACATAAATTTGATTCGGAATGATTAACCTGAGGTTGTACCTGAAACTTCAGCACTTGCTGTGATGAAAGCGAAGTGTTAGTCACAGGCAGGCTTAAAGAGCCGCGTATGCATTTCAAGTGATTACAGCTCCTCTTAAGCCGTCAATATGAATATTTAACATTCTAAAAATAGTGGCTCTGAAATTCCTGTGCACTGCTGTGATACTCCTCTCTTTTGCCTGCAGGTGGGCTACTGGAACCAACATGAGAAATACGTGAACACTGCTACTTACAGCAACATGCTCAACGAGACGTTTGGACTGCAAAACAGGACCTATGTAGTTACCACCATCTTGGTAGGTTTTTCGATACAACTCAAGTTGTAATGGAAAGACAGTAAAGTAATAGGTAGATGGGCTTTTTTTATTGTTATTTTTAAAGCTATTTCTGTTCATCTGCTCTACCGATTTGTCACGTAAGTGTGAATTACACATCATCAGTGTCATCAAGATGAAATGTGCATGTTTTCTGTGTGTGTGTGTGTGTGTGTGTGTGTGCAGATAATGATGTCATTAAGCTGAAGTGTGCAATTCTCACTAAACAGTTGTTAAAAAAGTATGCTTCTGGTCAACCACCATAAATTCATGCCATTGTTTGAGCCTATACTACTGTCAGGCTATGAATGGTTACTCATTAATTTAAATATAATGTTCTATTTGAAATGGCAGCTTGTTTCCTCAGATATACAAGGTTATTGTATATATAGTATATAGGAGTTTAAAATGAAAATAAATCACAGTCAGAGATGTGAAATATAATATTGTATTACAAGATCTCAATGACCTTTTTAAAGTATGAATCAGGCTTAAATAATATAGAAAAAAAGTTTTTTTTACATAACAAAAGTTTTACATACAGTAGTAGGTTGATCTACTAAACACACAGAGCTGACAGATGTTGTTGGGTTATAGTCTCTCTAACTCTCTATAGTCTCTATAACGTCTCTCATCTCAGTTCAGTCTGATTGGCTTCTCAGCTTAGCCAACCAGTGCACGAGAAGATTAGCAAAAGCAATGAAAGCGTACAAAAAACAAAGCCAAGAATAAGCACAAAGGCTGTTCTCATTTTACATCTGAGCATTTCAATAAGCAAATATTTGTATAATGACATGGTTGAAAGTATAATGTTAAGACCAACTGATAAGCATGATTAATATTCAAAATAGTAAGCAAGTCTGCTTTGCTTACAATTCGTATATCCGCAGTACTAGTTTTAGCTTCTCTTTTTGAATGACAACTACTGCCACTTGCTGGTGCAGACAGTTATTTCCTCTCCTGCAAATGCAAAACATACTTGCTAGTTGCCATTTCCTGCAGTCTATGTGGTGTGTTCAAGCTAATTTTTTGGCCTAGATGCAGGTGACACAAGGCGACAACACAGTACGTTCTGTTGGTTTGGTCTATCAAGGTCTGTACTTTGCTGCGCCTTCAGATCAACAACTTTCTAGAGCTTACAACAAAGACATTGAAAAGCATTAGCAACTGTACTGTCACCATATACATAGTGATATGTTGGTGTTCCTGGTAGGTTATATCACTTGTTTCATGGCTTAGAAAATATGCAGATTCTAAAAAATCGTCACCACATGATCCCTCACTCAGAAGAGTTTGTTCCCTGCCTCTGGGGTGAATCACCATCCTCTCAGTAAGGTGAGAGGTAGTGTGAATCTTTTGAACCCTGCTGGGTTTACTGTTCTGCTCATTACGGGCACAGTTTGTGGGCTGACTCAGAGTTTTGAGTGTCTATTCATCTTATTTCAGTGAAACTCCAAAAATGGATTCTGTGGTTAGACAGCTGTACTATTGATTTGTCTTTCATAATAGCCTACAATACTGTAATAGTATACCTATGTACAGTATGTGGAAGCACAGGTGCGTTTCCTCATACACATTTCAACGCACTTCACTTGTTGTGTTTTTTTTTTCTCTCTTGATGTTGTTCTGTGTTGATGCACAGAACTGAGCTGAAATGCAACTCTTCAATAATATATAAGCTGAGAAATATGCTGGAAATGCAGAAAACATTTGATGTAGCTGATGCAAGATTTTCTTTCAAGCCACTTCTGTTACTCCGAATCATGTAGTAACCAAACAACTACACTGAGCTGGCCCTTGCTACCACATGAATTAAGAAATTAATATGTTTTTTATCCTTAGGAGTCTCCTTATGTGATGCTGAAGAAGAACCATGAGCAGCTCGTGGGTAATGACAAATACGAAGGTTATTGTGTGGAGCTGGCTGCAGAGATCGCCAAGCATGTGGGCTATTCCTACAGACTAGAAATAGTAGGGGACGGAAAGTACGGAGCCAGAGACGCAGAGACGATGATGTGGAACGGGATGGTTGGGGAACTAGTGTATGGTGTAAGTAGCTATTATCTGTCTTTCCATTATTCCCTTTATTTTATTTTATTGGATCTCTAGTGTACATTAACAGTTACTTTAGCTTCAGGCTGCATTTCCTCCTTTCCTTGGAGGTCCGATATGTAACTGTGACAAAAATATTTTCTGAAATAAGTTGCAAAGTGCTGGCAAAGTTTGCCGCAGAACAAAGAACAGGCACAGTGTGTCCAAACCTCAACGCCTCAGGATGAACAAAAGTTTTTTTGTCTCGTATCACTTACGAAGTAGATTTTGTCTACTGTCAGAGCATATTAATGCAATGCCTGACTTTCTGGCAATTTTGCAACATAACAAAGAGTCCTAACAAAGGCCAATTAGCAAGATATAATTCATAATAGCAAAAATGAGGTGCATGTGAGGTTGGCTTTTGAACTCACATAGTTTCTTATTCTGAGTATTTTTACCCTGAGGCTGCAGAATTAGTGGCTTTGGAATGCTAAGCAGTGTCAGATGTAGTCTGTCTTTACTGGGCTAAATGCGAACACCACAGCTCAGTGTTGTCAAACAGCGTTCGTTACATTTCTCTTTGCTTGAAAAAAATGAGGCATAGAGAGCAATAGCGTATGAGGCATTCTCTTGAGGATGCAGCATTAGAACTGACTCTGTAGTGATTCACACTTGAAGTTATTTATATGTTCATCTGCTTCTAAAATGGTGGATAAAGCTTTTTGTTGGTTGGCGTTTGATTTGTAATTCCAGTGTGTGTTGAAAACCTACAGAGGATCCACCTTGTTGAATGCAAACTGTACCTTAAAGCCTTGTAAAACATTCAGAATTTTGATTGCGTCACTTTCTGAGAAGCTGCTGCAAGCATGATTGTCACTGTGCCTCTGTGTAATGATGTTATCATATTGTCTCGTAGAAAGCTGACGTAGCTGTCGCCCCCCTCACCATCACTTTGGTCCGAGAGGAGGTCATCGATTTCTCCAAGCCCTTCATGAGCTTAGGTATATCAATCATGATCAAGAAGCCCACCAAGTCCAAACCAGGTGTCTTTTCCTTCTTGGACCCACTCGCGTACGAGATCTGGATGTGCATTGTGTTTGCCTACATTGGCGTGAGTGTGGTGCTGTTTCTGGTGAGTCGCTTCAGTCCGTACGAGTGGCACGCGGATGACGAAGAGGATGGAATGGAGCAGCAGAACCAGAACCAGAACCAACCACCATCACCAGAACCCAACCAGTCGCCGAACCAACACGGTCAGAGTCAGAATCAGCGAGAGGAGAAGCAGGAGAAGCAACCTGAACACACCAATGAGTTTGGGATCTTCAATAGCCTGTGGTTTTCCCTGGGAGCCTTTATGCAGCAAGGATGTGATATCTCACCAAGGTTGGTGGAAATGAAAAAAAACCCATTTTCAAAACCCATCATTATCATATTTATTTCATCTTCCACTGCTGCTTTTTCGTTTGGCTTACTCATATTCCACAAACAACATCTGTGATGGAGAAAATGGGTTGTAAAATAAAGATGATCTTCTTAATCGTCTGCTGCATTACACCATCCCTGAACTACATCTTAAATGCAGATCGTGTTGAAATTACATGCCTCAGAATATATTAAGGAAGGCCCAGGGTTTTTTAATTTGAAGTGAAGGTGAAGATTAGATTAACGACTGATTTTTATGACCAAAATGGACACGGTCTGATGCAGAATATATAATATAATATAATTTGGGCTGTCAGTTGATTAAAATGTTTAATCCAATTAATTTGTTGTTGTGTTTAATTAATCGCTAAATGTCACTGGTAAAATACCCACAAACATTACAAATTGTAGCTTTAGAAAGAAATATTTTATTTGATTCAACATAAAATGTATTACACATAAACATACATTGGCCTAAAACTGAAACTATGGAACATAAAACAGTTTTTTTGTTCATGCAGTGAAAGTCATTGGTAACCAAAACCTGTTTTTTTACCAACGGTCTTCAACTACCTTCTATTATCTTCCACAAAATAAATGTTTGAAACAACTTGAGGGCGAGTGAATGTTGACAGAATTTTAAAAATATATTTTGGGAGAACTATCCCTTTAATGTTTTTATTTAATTTTTTTTTATTCAATGAAATAATATTCTTAAGTCATTAATGAGTCATTATTTCATTTGATTTGTTCAAATGGCTGATTCATTCACGAAAAGTATATGGTTCTATATAGTCACCTATATAAAATGTAAGATTATGTACAGGTCTTGGGGTGGGCCCATTAAATATTTTAATGGCGCAAATTTTCTTAACTAATTAATTAAGTAACGTGCTAAACTTAGAGCACTAAATATAATACAATAAATAAAAATAATATAATGCAATATTAGGTAACGCTTTAGTATAGGGACCAATGCTAACTATTAGCTAGTTTTTTATTTGCATGCTTATTATTAACGTATTGGCTGTTTATTAGTACTTATAAAGTGCATATTCTGCATCACCGTATTCTACATGCCTAATCCTACCCTAAACAACTACCTTACTAATTATTAATAATAAGCAGAAATGTAGACAAAAGAAGACTAATGTTATCTTTACCATTATATTTATACAAGATTTATCCTATCTGTTTGACTGCACTTGGCTGACGCTTGTTCAGTTTTTTCGTTGTTGGCATTAGTCATGAGGGAAGTGTAACTATAGGTTAGGCTAGTGCTGACGCCCCTTATAGGGTCCTCTAGCCTCATTATGTGCAGATTGGCCTTGAGCCTCTGGGTGTGCTGGCTCCTCTGCTAGTGTTTGACATTTTGGTTGGACATGTATATCCTTGGCTTGAGGGAAGCAAGCAACACACTCAAATTAGATTACACTGCCAGAGAGCGTTCCATGACAGATGTGATTGTCTGCGCCAGAGCACTCAGCCTGACAGTGTTTCTGCATGTTAGCTGAGGACTTCCGTGGAAAACTCCATCACATCTCCCCTTTGAGCTAAAGGAGGATTGCTGAAGTTCTGGGCAGGCATGAGGCTATTATGAAATCATTAGAAAGTCCTTGATAGCGTGCAGTGTGTGAGGGAGGTCAGTTGGTTTACATAGTTGCTAAGCCCTATATTGAACCGACATCGTGCTGAACCTAAGGCCTTCAGACAGTGATAGGGAAACACGTCCGGTCTTTCATGGCCTCCAAGAGTGTATTTTATAGAGTTCTTCAAATTATTATTTTTTTAATATAACAATTTGGTTAAATTATATACTGCAGGGGGGAACATTGATCCTGGAGGGGAACTCTCCTGCAAAAATACATAATTGCATACCAAAGGCCTTAGCTGGTTGAGGTGTGTTTGATTAGGATTGGAGCAAAACTCTGCAGGGACACCAGCCCTCAAGGATCATGTAAGCATTGCATTAAATCCCTAATTAAGGGATATAATAATAATAAGTACTTAATACTTATTACTTAATAATAATAAGTTACTTTAATTGTGAACAGGCGGTCATATTAGAAGGTGCACAGGCAAGTATTTTCTGCAAAATAAGACAAAAAAAAAAATGCAAAAAAAATTTGTGATTAAGAAAATGAATTTGCCCAGCTTTCAGCATGAGGTCTTCCTGAGTGTTGGTGTGAAGTTGTATCCTTATTACTTTTAACCTCTTCATATTCCCTCAAGATGTGTATTTTTTTGGATTGTGAGGCTATTTGTCAGCCATTTTAGAAACCACTTTTTAAAAAAAAGTATTTTGGTAATGAGGATTGTGTGGGCCAGACAGAAGACACCAGGCTGCTTACAGTATTTATCTCTGACAGGAAACTTGTTTGTCCTCGACAAATGTCAGAGCTGCCACTCAAGAGCTCTGACTGTTCACATTGTTATTCACTCCAGCTCATCTGCACAAATGTTTCATAAAACTCTGTTACCTCATCTAGCCTCTCTGATGCTCTGATTAGTTTCTGATGAGGCGCTTATGAAGGGATTTCATTAATTCATTATTTCTTACAAAGGTGGCAAAAACAAAGTCTCTTTGACGTCTCTCGAGACAGATAGCAAATAGAGAAGCTACTGTAAGCATGCGGGCAATTAAAGCAATTAACTCGGTTCGAGCTATGCCGTAATCTGAAGTCAGGGGGAGATGGCACAGATGATTAGCAAGCAGCAAAATGTGAGCAGAGAATTACTGAAGCACAGCAGCCTGACACGACTCTGATGCTATATAAATTAATAACTCCACGATTGCTGCTCTTCTTTTAGTGGTTCACCCAGAAGTGGGAATTGCAGACTGTTTACTATGCATGTAATTCACTATCACTGTCACGTCCACTAGCATCAACACTGTAGCATTTCATAGCACATTTGAGTGTTGCAGCAGCAAGGCTACGTAAACAGTGTGCTTATGTGACCTGTCTTTTTAGACTGCGACTGCTAAAAGCCACCTGTTAGCAGAAACCGTCCGTGTTCATCTGCATAAATTCTTTATTTGAGACACGCATATTGAGCTGTGTAGCGTTAATTGGGTCATTCATTCATTAGTGTGATTTATTTCGCTGCTCTGCATCACTGAATCTTACATTATTTTAATTAAAGATAAAGTAACACACCTGTTGAAGGGCAAATAGGAAGTACTAGTTCTATCTATGTGGGGTAGACGTATGCAGTGTAAATAAGGGGTTATTCTATTCAAGCATTAATGGCAAGCAAAGCCACTTATACTGGTGAATGGCCATGTGTGAGGTTATAGTACATTAAACAATGATCATGTGACTTTTTCATATGCCAGGTGACCTGTAAATGTGTCAATTATTTTTTCTCTCATCCTGTCTGTTATTTCTATCTATCTTTTTATTCTGTCTGTCTATTGTTCTGTCTGCCTATGATTCTGTCTATCTGTCATTCTATAGTGTATGTTTTATTTGTGTTTCTGTCTGTCTCCCTATATGTCATTCTGGATATCATTATGTCTGTCCATCGCTGTTTCTGTCTGAATGCATTTTAGTCTACCAGCAGAAGCTAACTTTGCTACGCCAAATCTTGATGCCTTCGCAAATAAAGTTATTTTAGCCATAGGTGTTTTCCGCTGTAAAACCCAATTATGTTATACAAAATGACCTCCACTGAACTATTGTTAAGATTGCTCACATGAGGAACGGTGTAGATGTGACTCCTAGGAAAGCTGTCGCATAAAGGCCAGATGAATTTTCCAATGATTTAAATTGGCCTGGAGGCCGATGATCTGTCTGATCACACCTGCTGAAGAATAATCCAAGTGCCCTCCAGGATAAGACCATGTAGAAATTACTGTGTGACTGAGAAACAGACCGAGTAGTAACCCTGAGGAAGCGATACATGTTGTTCGCCCTAGGAGCATTATTTGAAATGTGGAGTGTGTTTTTTTGTGTCTCTGTGTGTGTTTGCGCGGGGTCAGACCATCAGGCTCTGCAGCGAGCATGACAGTTCAACCCAGGCGCCGTGGTGCCCCCTACTCCTGCGGGCCTCCAACTGTCACTTCCACTTTGTCCAGATTCCCTTTCCACCATACAAAAATACTCTCCCATTTACAAACACTTCCATACGCAATGACACTAGCAGGTCACGTACACATTACGTTTAGGTCACACAGTTAGGTCACAAGCAAAATAGTGCAATTTCACAATACAAACACGCATACATAGAAGCCTGGAGCAAAGTCTCGCTCGGGCCTTTCCCACTGTCGAGGTGACCTTGCCATCCCGAGTGTTTGGAAATGTTCCGCAGTGTTTAACAGAACTGTGACACTAGAGACGATCAGGGTGTCACAACGTTCCCAACAGCGGCCATCCGAGTTTCTGTAATGGAACAGACATTTTGCAGCATTACAATGTGGAACGACAAGGAGACTTTTATTTTTAGTTTCTTACAGTCGTCATGTCTCCATGGAGACCTAATTGAGGGTGTTTGAAAGAATGTTTGGCCATGAGTACCTTTTACTTTGCTTTCAGTGCAGGAGTGACCCATATTCTATGGATTAGTTTGATAATTCATTTGGAGTATTCATTAGTGCATTTGCACTGCTGGTATTGCTCTAATGTGCAGGTTGCTTGTGTTCAAATACAAGTAACGGTGTGCAGTGCTCTCGAATGAAGACGTTTTTTTTTTAATCAAATGTAAATTTACTAAATAAATGAAATAAACGTTGCACTATCAGACAATGAAAAAAATCCTATTTTCTATGCAATATATCTGATTTGTTAACTTATGTTTAGCAATTCTTTTTAATAGTTAACTCTAAAAATCAGATATCAAATCTCAGTAAACATTGGTCACAGACACTGATATTTATTTACTCACTAAAAAGTCCCACAATTAATAATAAGACATTTCAAGTCGTATTTTTATGTAACAATGTAGTTATATAAGTGCGTGTTGTTTACCTTTTTAAATTAGTCTTCCCATAAATGCCATTATATTGTTTATTCAGACTGATTTACAAATGTGAAGCGCACACACAAACACAAAAAGATGGGATTTATCCAGTCTTATCCAATCATCCAAATTTTTGTCGTGATAATGTTTTGTTTATTGACTTTGATGGTTATAAATGTAGACATTCCTCACAAAACACCTGCATTCGTCAGTTTGACAGAGTGAATGGAAGTCAACTTCGTATCACACTTCTTACAGCTGAGCGGACGTGAAAATAGGGAGACAGGGAAGGTGAGAGGGACAAGGAAGATAAGCAGTGTACAACAGAATGAGAGACCCAGTTTAATGTGAGGCAGGCGGTGAGTTTGTCATTTGCGTTATCTCTCTTGAGCTACTGTAAGAGATGTAAGATACCTAACATTTTTTCCCATAAGGCAGATTTGCAGAATGCAAATCACACAAAAAAAGAATCCTTAAAAAGTATTACAGTCCCTACAAAAATATTAAGCAGCTGTTTTCAGCACTGATAATAGTTAATGTTTCTTGAGCACTAAATCAGCATATTAGAATCATTTCCGAAGGATCATGTGACAATGAAGACTGGAGTAATGATACTGGAAATTAAAGAAATAAATTTATCTTAAATTGAAATCATATTTCACAGTTTTACTATTTAATACAACATTTTTGATCAAATAAATTAGTGAGCACTTAAACGGTGTATATATTTATTTTTCCCCTGATAAGTTTTGACATGATAAAGAGTGTGTGTGAAATAATTGAAGTAGATTGTGGTTCTCTTAATGGCATTTAATTTGACAATAATAAATAATGTAGACATCTATTAGTAGCATGAACTATGATTTCTGTCGTGGATCTATCTGATATTCAATATCCGACATGTATTAACATTCCGACAATGTTCCAACAACGTCCCTCTTATAATGCAGGACAAGGGGTTTATTGGCCCCTTTAATATAACTGATAATATCATTGGAAGCTGTGAATAGAATATATTTCCCTTGAAAGTGAAAAATGGTGGAATTGTGCACAGCTTGAATTGGAGAGTAGAACTTTAGTGCAAACTCGGCAGAACAGAGTCTTTGATTAAATTTAAGACTTTCGCTCAAAGGGAACTCTGGAGTAGGTTTTTAATGTTTGAGGCACTGAGATTGATAGACATGTATTGAGAGATCACAGATCAAACCAGGTCATGTCTTCTGGACAAAAACAGGGTTATGCCTTAATTTATTATTATTATTATTATTATTATTTACACAAGCAAGTTTATTTTGCCTTACAATTTCAGGGAGGCTTTGTCTTTCCATATGTTTAATTCACGCTTAAAAATGCTGACTTGTGCATTACTTGAATCCACAAGAACAAGCTGTTTTCTCAATTTAAATCACTTTTGATGTTGATGTTATTGCACCATTGAATATATCCAAAAACATTCTGCATTTCTTTGGCATGTTTTTAAAACACTGGGAATCATTCTTGCATACTGGCAGCTCTCATAAACTGCTTGTAATTTCTGAAATGTGGCTTTTAAAAAAAATGCTATTTTCTGAGTATGTGTGTGTAACACTGTAGCTTATTCCATTTGAATGCAGCATCCAGCAGGTCAACACAAGTTTACAGTATATTTCTAAAATGTTTATTATAACCGCAGGAGTCTTCCAGTCTTTCATTAAGCTCATAAAAGTGATGTTTTAGACATTTTGATGATAATTAAATTCTGCAGTACAGAGGCTGAAAATGGCTTTGCATTTATTTAAACCCTGATCAGGATCTGATTTATAACTATATCAACCATTAAGGAGCCCTTTTTTCATCATATATGCCTGCTGATAAAGTAATGAATTTATTAATTAATCGTTATCTTTCCACTTTGTGCACAGCTAGGAATTAAAACCATATTAAAATTGGGACTCTTCATTATGAGTTTAATTTGATAGAGATTGCTATAATATGTTAGGCTGTTAACCACCTGTGTACTTTCCCCCCACAGATCTCTCTCTGGTCGTATAGTTGGAGGTGTGTGGTGGTTCTTCACTCTGATTATCATCTCCTCCTACACAGCCAACCTGGCTGCCTTCCTCACTGTGGAAAGGATGGTGTCACCCATTGAGAGTGCCGAGGATCTGGCTAAGCAAACAGAGATTGCCTATGGGACTCTCGATGGAGGATCCACCAAAGAGTTCTTCAGGGTAAGAGGGAAGTACTTTACTATAATCTCAATCTGTGCAACAAATGTTACTTTTATCTGTAACCTCATAGATTGTGCCTTAGCTTTGTACCTAAAAAAACATGCATATTAGTACATTAAGATATACATTTATTGTCACTTTTGATCAGTCTGACTTTATCATATCCATCCTCAGAGATCGAAGATCGCAGTGTTCGAGAAGATGTGGTCCTACATGAAGTCTGCAGAGCCTTCTGTGTTTGTGAAGACGACAGACGAAGGTGTGGTACGGGTGAGGAAGTCCAAAGGGAAGTATGCTTATCTGCTGGAGTCCACAATGAACGAGTACATTGAGCAGCGCAAACCATGTGACACCATGAAGGTGGGAGGAAACCTGGACTCAAAGGGCTATGGGGTAGCTACACCCAAAGGATCCGCCCTGAGGTACATCTAAGCCTCCTTATAGTTCAGAAACGTGTTCTTTTCTGACTGATTATGATTCAAGAAAAGACTGAGAGTTTACACTGGAGAGATGAGAGCATTAGATATACATGCAGCTGAAGTTTGTAGGGGTTATCCTGCAGGTTAAACTGGGTTAGGAGAATTGAAGTATCCAAAGAAGTATCCATTTAATGTCAAAAAAAGCACACTTCAGCTTTTAATTAATGTTAAATTACCTAAAGTTAAATTAGACTTTGTCTTTGCTATAAAGTTTGAGCTTATCATTTTTAAAAGAAGCATCTCCTCTGTAACCTCTCATTTTGTGCTGACTGGAAATAGTTATGATTGTGTGTGTTTATGTTCTGTACCATCAACTCTCATCAGCAAATTTGTACTCTTGCGTGTTAAAGCTCCATCATCAAGTCAAACATTTTTAATGTTTATGTGGAAATACCATGTCTCGTATTTTTGCATCTCACTACATTGACTATATGCTTTTCAGTATTTCTTTTCCTTATAACCTTTATACATGAATCAAAGAACACATCCTTGCAAAGCATTCTGAGCACAACAGCCCACAAAGCTCATTGTGTTTTTCTTTAAATGCTGAATCTGAGTTGAATAAGAGACTATAGACTATAGGAGACTACATTTAACAATTTATCATTGCTCACAAATGCAGCAACTATTTGATAAAAATGCAAAAACAAATCAGAAATATTTTGAAATATATTCTATTTTGTGATACAAGAAGCCATTGCTTCAGTTTCAGTGTCACATGATCCTTCATAAATGATCTAACATGATGATTTAGTCCTTAAGAAAGATTTCTTATTATCAATGCGGAAAAACGCTTAATATTCTTGTGAGTTACTGTGAATCTTTTTGTTTATTAGTGCATCCTGTACATATTGATTTAACAAAAATGAGGCACACACAGATACTTAAAGGCAATTCTATTAAACTGAACTTTTCACTTCTAGAAAACAGAGCAGTTCCAGTCTAGAGCTAGTAAGCATAAATCATACCATTGACTTTTTCACCATCTTTCTCTTAAAATCTCTTCTCCTGTGCTCCATTTTAGATGCTGAGATGGTCTTACCCATCATTATCCTTCTTGACATCCTTGTTGTCTTGTGTACCCTGCAGATTTCAGATTAATGTTCATGGATGAAGTTTGGCTTTGTTTTAGTCATCCATAAACACATCGGCCTCTTTCTCCCCCAGTCTCTCGGGGTGCAGAAAGAAGTCAGGTATTTTACCGAGACAGGCGCCTCACAAGTGAATGGGCCGTATTAAGAACGCTCTGGGTTTGATTGCAGTGGTGGAATTCCCAAAATACAGAACATACAGTGTCCTTTAACCTCAACCACAGCATAATAGATTATCCAGAGCTAATCTAGAGAAATGTTGACTTAATCTGGGAATCCTCTTACCGGACCATGCTGTAACAAAGGCCTTAAATCCAGAGCTTTGCTAATTCGTCCTGTTTCCTCGCTCACAATCCGGGTCTCGCTTGGTAAAATCTCTCATAATTTGGTCACAGTACATTTTTTTTTACACTTTAGCGCAACACAAGACAACTAATATTACATCAACAAGCCCAGCAGAGCCAGGCACACAGTCAGATCAGTTTTATGTTCTGTTCACTTCCTCTACGACTTAATAGACTCACTTTTATTTGACACAACCTCTGCCTCGCCGTATCATATCACCAATGCTGACCCAGCTTATTTTATTATCATTTCAAGAAACCCAGTAAACCTGGCAGTGTTAAAACTGAACGAGCAGGGCCTGTTGGACAAATTGAAAAACAAATGGTGGTACGACAAGGGAGAGTGTGGCAGCGGAGGAGGTGATTCCAAGGTCAGCCCCAATATGAGCTATCCGGCGGGTAACCACCAACCTTGGGGGGGTAACCGGCAACTCCAGTTAACGAACACCTCGGCTGCTATTGTACGCTAATTGAAAATATTCCTACCCGATGTGGTTTATATAATGAAATTGGGACGGTTAAATGATTGACGGTCAATTATAGCCATCAAACTTGAAATTGTGCAAATCCGAGTGTTTCCAATCTCTTGCCGGTTACCCAAAGTGATATAGTAATACACATCTTGCCGTAGGGAGAAAGGTCACAAAGCTAGATGGAGTATTAATGCATATCACTTTGGCAGTGACAGTTTTCAAACTCTGTGACTGTGCTGTTCTTTCTTTTTTTTCCTGTTTTTGTTTTCTTTTCTATTTATCTGTAGACATTTAGAACACATCAAAACATAATTATGGGTGTATGTTTGCTTAAATGCTGAATAACATAAGATAACATGGGTAATGTTATTTATGTTATTTTCCTGGTTGAAGAATCCCCGTAAACCTAGCGGTGTTGAAACTCAATGAGCAAGCCGTCTTAGACAAACTGAAAAACAAATGGTGGTACGATAAGGGGGAATGTGGAAGCAAGGACTCCGCCAGAAAGGTCAGTTCACTCATTGGTCCTTTCCCTCACTTAGAGATCCAGCTTTAGCGCTTTAGTAAAGGCCCTGTCCTCTTCTCTCTCAGACACGCGCCACAGCCAACGCTCTATCTCCAATCTGCCATTTACCCAGAGACTTGTGCACTTTGTCATCGTGTTGCTGTCTGGCCCTTATTACTTCCCACATTACAAAATAGACGTGATGCTTGTGGTGTATTTATAGAAATAGGCAATGTGTTTTTTTTTCTTCACTCACTTCAGTGCTTCTGCATTGGCACTTGGTTCTTCGCTTGCCGCTTTTACAAATCATTGAGCTTTTCTCGCTCATTAGTTCTCATTCACTGCGTCCGTATGTATTTGTGCATAAAACTTAAAAACATCATACCTCTTCAAACGTAAATCATGCATTCATCAATAAATTCACGCACTTAAGGATTAAAGTTTGAGGATAAAAGAAGTTGAAGTCTTGGGTTTGCAAAAATCTCTAGATTCAGCTTTTATTATATTATATTATATGCATTATATCTTTTCATAAATAATTGCAACTAAATGCCTTGTAAGGTTTCTTTTTCATGAGATCCTAAAAAATGCATTATTAGCTGCATTATAAGTAATGCATTAAAAATACTTTTATAATGTGTTATACATAAAGGCTGTGAGTCAAGTGTTACCTAGTTTATATAAAATATAACATAAAAGTTTATAAATGTGTGCATTAATACAGTATATAAAAGTCTATTAAAATTCAGTGTTTTGTAATTGTTTTAAATCATCACCACAATTGGATTTAATCATTTGTTTTTATATATTCGTCCTGTTTTTATGGTAGTTACCCAAAAAGTACATCAATAATATTTATTTTTTACATTTGAAATACATCTTAGAAGTTAAAACTGTTAATAAGATTAATACATGCAGAAGAGGATAATGAATATTAACCTATACTGAAAAAAACAACAGTGTTAAACAGTAGCTAAATCATTTTTATCTATTGTTTTGAATTATGCCAATTTCAGATGCATATTAACTGCATTCAGTTAGCCTGTTGAATTTATACATGAATTTATAGAAGTAAAAAACAAAGACCTACATTTTATCAACATGTTTTATGGACAGTGTATTTGTATACAATCAATATAATTTTAAAAGCGAAAACAAACTAGTATGAAAATATGAGTAGCAGTTGTTCGGTGTTATTTACTCTTCATGCTATCAGCTGCCTCCTAAACTCCTCCTCATAACAAGAGCGACATATAAAACCTAAAGCTATCCATCTATCTCAGCATGAGTAAATGGCAGTCTGGAGAGAAAAGTGTTGCCATGAAATGCCCTCTAACTGGATTGCTCTTCCCCTTAAGAGTCCTTCAATGCTGTCTCTGTCCAAAGACAATGTGCATGCCAATGGATGAGACCTCAATACGATCGCCAAACAGATGCATGTCATTGACTCCCACCACCCCTGACATGACGTCTCTGCCACCAGAGACAGAGAGAGATGCCAAAGGCTCTCAGTTATGACCTTTGGATGAGAAACCCTAAAACACAGAATCAAGAAATTTCATAAACAGGACCTGCATAGTAACATACAGTGGTGGCCAAAATTAATGTATTTTCACCAGCTAAAAAGGATTTTAAGTCAGTTATTTCTTTCTTTTTTGCTGTAGTTTTTTTATAAACAAGACCTGCATGGTTAGAATGGCAACATTTTGAAGATGCTTCAAGAAACCTACCTGGAAAGCTAGCTAAAAAACTGTGTGCAAAAGCAGCTTTAAACACACAGGATGGTCACACCAAATGGTGATTTAATTTAGTTAACAGAAGTTAATTGATAAAGATTTTTGACAGCATGCTCATTTTACAGCAGTACTGTAGCTTTGCAGGTAGGTTTCTTGAAGCATCTTGGAGACTTTGCCACAGTTCTTCTGGATTTAGTCTGTCTCAGTTTCTTCATGTCTTTTAAGACGGACTGGATGATAATGAGTTCAGATCTCTGTCTGTTGTCAGTGCAAACAAAAATCTCAATGGATTATTAGAATTAAAGGCAAAATCAATGCTTGGAAATGTGAAGTTATATTTCCTACTGGCACACTACAGCAAATAACCGACTTAAAACCATTTTTAGCTGGCAAAAATACTACTGTTGTAATAATTTTTTGCCACCACTGTACCTGCATGGTTTAAATAAAGCACTATATATTTTATGTAGAGGTATAGATACAGTTCAAATGTAAAAAGGGAGTTTTATTGATTTGACTATTGTTTTTATACAATATTTATTTATTTATTTATAATGCTTTGTTAAACATTAAACCACTATGCAGAGACAGCCAGAATTTACTGAAAGATTAATGTTTGTTCCAAGCTTGCAACTGACGCATGCATTTGCATGATTTAGGCAGTTTTTTTTATTTTTATTGCAGAGCCATTTTATATACTGCGACAGTATGAATATTATGAGTTGTCAGTTTAAATATATAGTGGATGAATACGTACCTAGCTTTTGTTTATGTGTACCTTATGTCTTAGATCTGTAAATATCATTTTGTAAGTAGCTGTGATAGAAAGAGTTAAAGTATGTTTGTTGCTCTGCTGTAGATGGTTTTGTGTGACAGATCTCAGTGCGAGTGTTTGATTGTCATCTCTGCTCTGCAGGATAAGACCAGCGCTCTGAGCCTCAGTAATGTGGCTGGAGTTTTTTACATTCTGATTGGTGGACTCGGGCTGGCCATGCTGGTGGCCCTGGTTGAGTTCTGTTATAAATCAAGAATTGAGTCTCGAAGGATGAAGGTATGTAAAAACCATGATAATCCACCCCCTTCTGTATCTACAGCCCAGTATAGTGCAATATTTAGATCCATCCATATTTAATTATGGGCTATGTGTTCGGCACTTATAATGTTTTATAACTGTTATCGTATACTGACCTCACTTCCTCTGGGGGATCTGGCAGAGGAACGTGTTGGCATTTAAGAGGTAATTGTGGGTGGGTGTAAACATCATACCACCCACTGCGCCTCTCTCTAATCCTGGAGCGCATTTCTCTAGAACACTTACAAAATTAAGAAGAATACAGTGACTTATATAGATTTAATTACTCACAAACCCATGTGGTGACTCATAATTTTCATTTAAGGCAAATCTAAGTAATTTTTAAGACATGGTTTATGAAACACGTGGTGTTTCCTAAATATATTTTTCTGACAGCATCCAGGGACAGCAATTTTTAAATGTAATAGATTAGCATGATTACTTTGCACATGAAATGGCTAAGGTACAGTTTGCTTTTGACATGAATCCAAAACAGGACACTTGGGAATGGGACGTATCAAAATAGACCTTTTACTTTCTGTGGAAAATGCAAAAATGATTGCCAGTGTGGTATAGTGTTGTTTTTGTATCAAGGTAATTTATGGACAAAAACCATACATGTTCTGCAGAAGAAGAAAAAAGCCATACAGGTTCAGTAAAACATTAGGGTTAATAATAACAAAATGGTCATTTTTTTATAAGTCACCCAAAAATAAACGTGGAACATTTACTCACCTCGCCATCCACGATGTAGATGAACTTAAATTCATGATAAATAATTATCAGAATATTTATCAGAAGTTTAGCTTTAGATCACTTGCTCACCTGTGGATCCTCTGGAGTGAATGGGTGCCGTCAGAATGAGAGTCCAAATAGCTGATAAAAACATCTCAATAAAGTGTTATAAAATCCATCCACTGTTGTCCTTTTGCATCAAAATCAACTGGAATTTTTGTTTTCACTTATAAACAGTGCTAGATCTGTATGTATTTCTCTCCTGATTCACAAAAAATGATTTTTCTCAGTAACACTGACCCATCTGAAGTTTAAAATTTTCATTTGCATTTTTTGTTATAAACACACAGCTTTTTGCTTTACAATTAACTGGTGGATTTGAGTTATGCTAATTATTGATGTTTTATCAGGTGTTTAAACTATCATTCTGATGGCACCCATTCACTCCACAGTGAGCAAGTGTTGCAATGCTACATTTTTTTATCTTTGATAGACTGAGGGGTTAGTAAATATTTAGCAGATTTTTTGCATTTTTGTGTGAACTATTCCTCAACATGTAACAGCGCTAAATAGTTTTACAATGTATTTTGTATCACACCCCCTTCTTCAGCGACATGCCACTTTTCTCTCTTCATTCTTCCAGTGACATTACAATCACAGAACAGCCACATTTAGAATATCACAGCAACAAATCGTTGTTGCTAGCAGGCCAATTAGTCTGCATCAGCCCAAGCAACATAATCCCCAGCAATCCACTGAAGTGTGCTGGATTTAAATCATTTATTCGTCAAGGATGTACAAGCCAACATCTACATCATTAGCTCCAGTTTCAAGCCTACAGGGTTTCATTATGTAAAATTGCTACATGAGAGAGTGGCTCTGAGTTAGTGTGGCACTGGTCTCATCATTGCTGCACTTGATGGCTGTTATTTTTCACCATTTCTTATCATGAATCATTGCCCGCACTGGCTGGAGCAAATCCTCAGATCAAATGAAATGTGTTTATGCGTAATTGAGGTCAGAGCTGGTGCGAACAGTTAGCCGGCTTCAAAACTGCACCCCATGTGTACCGCTTTGCAGTTTGTGCTGCAATGCCTGCGCAGTGTGCTGTCTGAGCAGCTTTTTTATGTTGCTTTTCTTCTAGCAAATCATTGATGCAGCCATGCTCAGCTCCACGCTGACTAGGATGGGCAGCGGAGGTGAGAACGGACGCGTGATGGCCCATGACTTCCCCAAAACGTCACAGACTCTGCCATGTATGGGCCAGGCAGCTGCCATGGGCCTCAGCACCACTGGGATGTAAACAGCCATCAGCCTCTCGGAGATCAGGGGACATCAGGTGACCAATGGAAAGAGTGGGAGAGGACATGAGAGATACTGCAGCGTACCGCTCACCTGCCACTGAAGTACTGCCAAATGGATTCATGGAAACACTCTGGGCTCCAAATCAAATTAGATGAGGGAGGAAAATCACTTTTCTAATATTAAGATGTGTTTTTGTTTTTTGGAACTTCTCCGGTGCAATACGGAGACTATGCTAGAGGTGTTTTTGTATGAAGCATCATTTTTGACAAAACTTATAAAATACTCATAGAATACTGACAATTGAACTGCGGTGTTTCCCCCCAAATCACAATTTCCAATTGTGCTCATTTTATTATTTTCATCTGCCTTATGATATATTGTTGACACACATCTGTTTGAAGAACATTTTTGCCCAAAGTATACTTTAAACATAATTACATCATTATTTATTAAATAGTTAAAATAATAGCTCACAGAAAAAAATTCTGAAAATTTGCTGTCTAACATGGAAACAAATTCAATTTAAATTTTGTATTGCATCACAGTGAATGGGTGCTGTCAAAATGAGAGTCCGAAGAGCTGATAAAAACATCTCAGTAATTCTCAAGTAATCCACATGACTTCAGTCCATCATTTAATGTCTTGTGAAGCAACACTCTCTGTGTTTGTAATGAATTCTCATTCTGATGGCACCCATTCACTGCAGAGGATCCATTGGTGGGCAGGTGATGTAATGCACAATTTCTTGAAATCTGTTTTAAAATTTCCCTTTTTGCGTGAACTGTTGCTTAAAAGGTGTAACTGTTGCTTTGAAGTGTGTAATTTCTGAGTCCGATTGGACAAAAATAATGAGCTCTGTCTGCCATTGGTTGGACAATTAGTCCTGTACTAATCTCAAAGTTATAAGATGTGCACTATTAAGTGCTTACTATACAAACTTCAAGTTAAAGGGATAGTTTATCCAAAAACAAAAATTTTATGTTTATCTGCTTACCCCCAGGGCATCCAAAATATTTGGACTTTGTTCCTTCTGTAGAACATGAACTAAGATTTTTAACTCAAAGTCTGTCAGTCATATAATGCAAGTCAATGGAATGTTTTGAATGATGAGCAAATAATGACAGAATTGAAAATTTTCCTTTCAACACTGAAAAGTTATACACTTCACCTTTAAGAAACAATCCTTGTATCAAATGAAATGTTTGTTTGATGTCGTCCCACGAAAAGCTAGGAAGTGTGCTACATCAGTGTCTCAGCTTCATTGCACAGTCTGCAAATGTCTTCCTTTCCAACCGGTTTGATTGGCAAGCCTCTCTAGGGAAGGTGAGTTCTTCCATAGGTTCGGAGAGGCTGATTACCAGTCCTGTCATTGTTACTGCTGTAGCTCACAGTCTCACCCTTCACTTGCCAACACTTTGGATCAATCACCGTTTTTTCCGTCCATGCTGCTCAATAGAGTCTGAGAGTTAAAGACGTCGGAGAGAGAGAAAACAGAGTACAGGCAACGCAGATACATGTTTTGTTACAGTTTAGCCACTTCCATTCTGTCTTGTTTTCTTGGTTTACATGACATTTTTCTGTTGAAGTAGCTGATGATATGTATAGTACATCATTCCCACACTCAACCGCTAATGAGGTCCGTATCAACAAATTCAAGGGCAGCATGAGCACCCAGGAGGCCGCCGTCTTAGAAGCACTAAAATGTATGTTTGTAATATTGTCATTGTAATAACAGTTGAAATATTGTCGTGTAAACACCAATTCCATGAAAAGTTTTTTTATGGAAATCTGCCTAATAGCTGACACACGGACAACAACGTAAATTGCTCATGCTGTGAGATTAATAGGGTGATTTAATAGCCTGACTATAACAGTTCATTTGAGAGGAACAAAGCTTGGTGGCGATGGCTTGTTTGCTTCAGTCGTTGCTTTATGCTGTAATAAAATGAACCCACTTATGGATACATAGACAGGCAACAAATGATGTCAGTAACTGATGATGATATTCAAACCTATTGAATCTTAAACTGAGACTTGCTTTTTGAATTTCAAGGTGCCACATCTGGCCTTGTGCTTCTCTACCAGACTGATTCAAGCACATGTGAGGTGGAAGATCACAATGGAAGAGATGAACTCATCAGAAAGTATAAACGAGCACAGAGGTAAAACTGAATGTCAATACTCTAAGCACAAGATCTTCATTCAGCCATACTGGAGAACTTTCTCTCACCGTTGAGCTTTTCTCTGTTTGTACCCTTCCTCAATACTTTGCCACTGGACCTTCAGCGGTTCCTACATCGTCTGTCCTTTTTATTGCCGATTCCATTTGTACAAATTGAGAGAATCAATCATAACATGGAACATTTGTGCTGACAAAACGGTGCTTTGTGGCCTTTGTTTTCCATTCGATGGGTTCTTCGTTTCGTTTACTATATTTTCAATTATTTCTGGTCTTGTATTCAAAGTGAAATTCTGTATTTAGATGTTTCTTTGCTTGGTTTTGCACTTGTAGTCTTAAACAGGGCTGTCAATCGATTAAACATTTTAATCGAATGAATCACGATATACTGATTAATTAGTCAAATGAATCACATACTGTGTCCTGACAAAATCTAATTTAAAATTAATTTATTTTAAAATACAACGATTATTGTGGCATGACATCTTTAAACATTACATAGTGTCATTTCTATATTGTCAGTAAGTCAGTATATTGTTTTTTTATATGATTCAATGAGCACTTGTCAATCTGTCTGAGGAAGTTTTCTGTTACTGTTTTTCAGCATTGTGTTAATTTGATTATTGCTTATTTTATTTAATCAGTAAAACTTGACAACTCTATATACTTCAGCCCTAAAATCTCCCA
This sequence comes from Enteromius afrohamiltoni, assembly GCA_034779775.1. Classification (NCBI taxonomy): domain Eukaryota; kingdom Metazoa; phylum Chordata; class Actinopteri; order Cypriniformes; family Cyprinidae; genus Enteromius; species Enteromius afrohamiltoni. The sequence continues at coordinate 2,641,591 of JAUYWG010000022.1, read as the reverse complement.
TTTTTCACATTCACCTCACAAAATACCTTTTAAAAACAGCAGCAAGATGTAACAGCAAGAAATCAACGTGTTGACAAGGAGCATCAGAAATAAACTTTTTCTTACTGAACCTTTTTGGTTTCCTGCTTACTGACATAACATGTCTGTTCTCTTTGTTGCTTTCTGTACTTGACTAGCTGACATTTGCATTTGTTTTAAGAATGAATGATGCCAGATCTGGTCTTTTTTTTCATCTACCTCTTCTGTTTCTTCTCATCAGATGAATTCATGTTCACGACTGAGCTGCACTGATACAGAACATCTTGTTTGAGCTCTGTTGGCTCTCAGAGTGCTGTATTGATCTCGATAAATGCCACATTTGTTCTCTTCCTTCTGTTTCCCCCATAGGCCTGGCCTTTCACTCACTCACTCACTTCCAGCAGAAGAATAGCTCATGCACAAGACATAGAAAGTGCCAGAGGCTTTCATGCATTTGCAAAGTGTTCAGAAATTCAGCACTATCTGAACTCGGCTAATTGTGTGCCTACAGGTAATACATTCATCTCTGAGAGCTGAATCTGAGAAGTTTTGTATTTAGGGTTATATTGAGGTGCCTAAATTTAAGACCCAGTTCTGTTCGATGATGTTAAAGGGATAGCTTATCCAAAAATTCCAATTCTGTTATCGTTTACTCACCCTTTACAACTTGTATGAGTTTCTTCCTTCTGTTATTGGTAGAATATTGGTAACCGTTAACTGGTAGCCATTGACTCCCATATGGAAAAAATACAATAGAAGCCAATGGCTACCAGCAGTTGTTTGGTTACCAACATTTGGATGTTTGTCGAAAGACAACTTATGAATACTTAGAGCTACAGGCCAAAAATAATTTGGCTAATGTATACTGAAAACATACTGCAGCAGAATGAATCACTGTTTGCTAAACAGAAAAGAGTTCCTGAGAGATCAGTACAAAATGTTTGATCTCTTTTAAAATTCTCATGCAGCTTTGCAGCTTCAGTATTTTGTGATCTGCTATCTATAATTCTTCTTGTTCCTTACTTTAACTGAAAATTATAATATTACATTATATTATATTTTTGTCACGAGCCGCGCCTCTGTGGCTCTCTCTGGAAGACAGCAGCGGGAACCATCACCTGAATTTTAGTTCCTACCCG
>JAUYWG010000022.1:2626041-2636658 GCA_034779775.1 Enteromius afrohamiltoni | reverse complement strand
CCCCCCCGATCAAAATAAAAGTTATGTTTAAATAGGAAGTTTAAGGTGTGTTTGAGTTCTGCTAATGGTATTACAAGGAAGCTCGTTACTGTGCATCCCTATTGGTAACTGAATGCTCGTTATTACGCATGCCCGTGTCACCCAGGCACTGTTTGGGCGTGGCAGTATACCTGCTTTGCTCGTGGCTCATCTCAGGTGTCGTGTTTTCCTCCGCTGTGTTAGTTCGTGCTCTGCAGTTTCGCGCGGGTTGGTCGCATTCTGGCACATTCAAATGAACCGAGGCGAAGTCCGAAAGAAACATGTTTACCTCGTAGTTTATTCTAACACAAAATGTTTCGTTTTTAAATGGCTTCATTTCGATTAGTTTTAATCTGTCGTGTAAATAAGTGGGCGACATAATGAAAGACATACACCTGCCATCCGATTCATGCATCAATGGTAAGAGTTGTTTTTTTTACCGTAAGTACGGTAAAATAGAGACTAGCTATAACTTGCAATATGGTTTTAATGTTTTTGTGCATGTAGTGTGAAAACTGCTTTTGGTGGGTTATTTGTAATAGTTGTATGTTATAACAATTATTAGTTTCGACTCGTCGTCTTTGGAAAGGATATGAATGACATCAAGATATTTGTTTAAAGAACAAACATTCCTTATTGTATGATGTCAGCCTTTCAGTCAATGACAGATAATTGTTTCTGCCTCTACCTTTGGTTCCATTGTTCCCTAAAAAAACACCAGGCTATGTAAACTGTCTTTAAAAAGGTGATTTATAAAAGTAGGTGCTTTAGAAATAAGATGGTAGCCATGAATAATGATGATTATTATTAAAATCAGTTGTTTAAGTTTGTAATATATCTTTTATTAACCTTAAAAAGCGAACAAACCAAAATTCTGTAATAAATCATTTATATAACAGATAAATATTTATTAAAAAGTAACAAAATGGCTGTCTGTAGTGATGAGTTCATTGCCCTTTCTTGCCATGCTGTCAGTGATGAAATGGTGCTGCTTTAGCAATGTTGATTCAGCTGTATTTTTTATGCCAATTAATTGTTTTGAACAATTTTGTTGGCATTTTACCCTAAACATATACTATGGTAATGTAACCTATTGTTGTAACGTATTGTTCCTCTTTGTTCTCGTGATCAGGTTCAGTAATAAGGATCTTCTGTCCCACGTCCGCTTCTGTTTGTGTGTTTGACACGGGTGTTGGCAACACGTCTTTTAGCATTGATGACTCCAATAAAAACGCTACGGTCAACACAGCAGTTCTCACCATTAACAAATGGAGCAACTACAATTTTTGGACAGGCTTGACTCTGGCCGTGCTCTCAGCTTTTCTCATAGGAGGAAGCATTATCCTGAAGAAGAAGGCGTTGCTGCGTTTGGCCAGTACTGGAGAGACGAGAGCAGGTAAAGTCATTTACATCACTATTTACATAACACAAAGACATCAAAAGTGCAATCAAATTCTGATGAGATAAACCTTTTTACATGCTTAGATTTTAAGATTAGGAATGTTAAATGACTGGTTTGGTTCATGAGGGTGTTGGGATTTAACGCTAATTATTTGACTTGACTGAATTACAATGCTGAAATTGGTTGAAACTGGTTTCTTCTTTGTTTGTGCTTAGCTAATAAATGAATAAATCACCAGCAGCACAAACTGAATATGCTTGTCTGTTTAGCCGAAGGAGGTCATGGTTACCTGAGAGACTGGCTGTGGTGGGGAGGCCTTTTGACAAGTAAGTGCAATGAAAAGCATCTGTCGATCAACTTTCTTTGATGGCTAAGACAGACTTGGATTATGTCCTGTTGTTTTTCGCAGTGGGTGGTGGTGAAGCTGCAAATTTTGCGGCGTACATGTTTGCTCCAGCCACTGTGGTGACCCCTTTAGGAGCTCTGAGTGTTCTTATCAGGTAACGGCACCACCCTTATTTACCCTCGCTAACCGTTTGTTCCACACAGTGCTATGTAAACTTTACAAGCCTGTGAGTAAGAGGACTAACATACTTTGAAATATTTATGACTGTAGTGTTAAACATCCTGCATTGCAATACCTTTTATGCAAATACAGCACATGTGACCGAGCATTTGACCTCCTGAGACCCTGATTCATCAGTAATAATGACTGTGTATCAAATCAAAATATGACTTTTTCCAAACAGGATGTGGATTTCATACATGTCCAATAAAGAACACCAGTCACAACAAATGAATAGGGAAATTATATTTCAATATTCCTATGAAATATTATTATTATTATATGAGATATTATTAAATCTCATCTCCTATGAGATATTATTATGAAAATCTGAACAATTACTCCCATTATTACACATTTTTATTAGATGGTGCCAAAAAACAATATTAATATTCAAATTAGATACAGCATATTGTATATAATGGGAAAAGAACTTTAAACACATACTGCATAAAGCAAAATAGTGTGTCAAATCATAGTTGACATAGTTGAGAATCATCTCTATACAAAACATGCATGTTCATTTGTGTCTTTTGGGGGGATTATTAAGAAGGTAGGGTCCAGGTTAGACCCCAAGTAATGCTACAGCATGTTGTACAGTACTGACACTTTTGGGTTTTAAGATGATTAATTCTAGTTTTAATACAGTTTAGGACACAGTAAAATTATCTAGTTTGATATTTTCTTCAAAATCCTGCTTTTATTTATGTAGTTAAATATACTATTTGTGTAAAACTACATTCTCTTATCCTCATCAAGGCTGAATTTATTTAATAGATGTATTCCTGTGATTTAAAGCCATACTTCAATCTTCGGTGTCATATCCTTTGGTGCTCAAGAATGAGTTTTCCTTATCAGTGTTGAAAAATCTTGTGTTGCTTAATATTTTATTCTTTGATCATTAGGTCAAAGAAAAAAAAAGAAAAGAAAAAACAATATAAGTAAACGTTTACCCAACTATTATCAAAACTATTTCTAAACAAATATATGAAATATTATAACAAAATATATTATAATAGATTTATGAAGAACTGCACCTGTTCTGCAGCTGCGTCAGAGCTAACATTAGCATCATGATACATTTTGAGATTTGAGATTAATATTATACTTTACTCATAACTCACTTTAAAACACCATCGAGTGTTTGTAATTCTTTTTGTGACCACATGTGGAATTTGGTCATTTACTGTTGTTAAAATATGCTATTTATAGCCTTTTTTGTATCACTGTACAAATTCATTTCCGATGTAACTAACGTTACCGTTCATTAATACAAAAATATCCAAATCTCATCACATACAAACTTAAGTTGTCATGTATATATTCCGAGTATAATACACATTAGGAAAAGGATCTATTTTCATTTTTTATTTGTCTATATACACTTTGGGTGGCAGCAGTGCATATAAAAGTAACCCAAAGAACAAATACAACCCATGCACAGAGCTGTAATTTTTTTCCCGCGCCAGCATTTTCAAAATAGCCACAGTGTGCGGAAAACCGTAACCATGGTAACACTTGCTTTACTCTTAATCACAGATGACCTTCCCCGCTGCAAGAATTGGGTGCGAGCTTTACCAAATGATTAATTTGCATTAAAAAATATTAAAGCGTTAAGTTTGTTTGATTAAACGCATGCGTTCATGTTGACAGCACTAAAAAAAGGAGAAATCTTTTGTAACATTGTAAATATCTTAACTGTCACTTTTAATCAATTAAATACATCCTTTAAATTTAAGAATTTATTTCTTAAAAAAGATTCTTACTGACCCCAAACTTAATGCAAAAAACAACAAAAAAATAACATTTAATGTTTGTTACAGCCTCACAGAGGCTAAAATGATATCTTGTAATGTCATTCTAACACCTACTAGTTATTCAAAGAACAAGTCAATTGATAATTTGTGTTTCTTTCTAAGTGTTTTCATTAGAACTAAATTGAAAAGGTACTAATGTTAATGTTTGTTTACTCTTTTCAGTGCAGTTCTGTCCTCCCACTTGTTCGGAGAAACAATGAATCTGCTCGGAAAACTTGGCTGCATGCTCAGCATACTAGGAAGCACTATAATGGTTATACATGCACCTGAAGAGGAAGAGGTGACGACGCTTACAGAAATGACAGAGAAACTGCTGGATCCTGGTTAGTGTTTAGTTACAGAACCCGAACCCGAAAACATTCAGTAGCCATTATAACGACAGCTTTTTCTGCTTCTCCTGAAGGTTTTCTGGTGTTTGCCAGCATCCTGCTGGTCACTTGTATGGTCCTGATCTTCTGTGTCTCTCCTCGCTTCGGTCAAACCAACATACTAGTCTACATCAGCATCTGCTCTCTGCTAGGATCATTCACCGTGTCCTCGGTCAAGGGCCTCGGCATTGCGATCCGCACCATGTTCTTTGACCTTTCAGTGGTCCGGCACCCTCTCATGTGGATTCTTTTGCTGACCCTAATTGGATCCATCATCATCCAGGTCAACTATCTGAACAAGTCGCTGGATACCTTCAATACGCTCTTGGTGTACCCCATCTATTACGTCTTCTTCACCACTGTGGTCCTGAGCACCTCTGTGATTCTCTTTAAAGAATGGGGAGCCATGTCAGGAGTGGATGTGGTGGGCACCATCGGGGGCTTCTTGGTGATTGTGATCGGGGTGAGCATGTTACACCTCTTCAAAGACTTGAACGTGAGTTTTGAAGATCTAAGAAGCAACCTTTGTCAGCCAGAGAGCCCGTCAAAGAGGGAGGACAAGCACATCCTCATAGAGAACATAGAGAGCCTGCCGCCCATGAGAGAGGAAGGGCCCAGAGTCTTCATCATCAGCTGAGATTGCATCAGATCTCGGCTAGTTTAGAGATATCCTCACTCTTAATCTTAATTGTTGATTTCTCTGCTGAAGGCTGTTGTACTATGATGCAGTGATTTGGATTGGCTGCTGCTGAGTATACGGTGATGACGCAGACTTTTTTCGAAAATATTATTTTGCTGTTACTCAAGAACTTTTAGCGACCTCTGAAATGTTTAAAGACTGAAGTCGCATTAAACAGAACATGACGCAAGCAGAACTTAAAATCTAGCTGCTGAGAACTGCCAACAAAGCATGTAATATACAAATAATATTGGTTTTTCCTCTTGGATGGAACTCTGTGAGCGATCTCGAAATAGACCAGTGAATCTAAAATATTTACATAAAATTTAAATAGAAAATAAAGATGATATGTTTCATGTTTTACAGGAAATGCATTGTCATTTGGTTTGATCAACAAGTTCAGATTGTGTTGTTTTGTGACCCTCTGTGCCCCCCCCATCCCCCATATTATTAGAATATAATGCTTATAATACAAGCATGTTCGTTGTGTAAGCAGTGCAACATCACAGATTTTTTGGCAAATCAGAAGACAAGCGGTCCAATGGAAAGCATGTAAGTACCGTGTGTAAATGGTAAGCCATCTTTCCGGACGACTTGTGAAACACTTTTACATTAGGAAGCTGCTATCCATATGTTTGACCAGAATGCTAATTCACATATTGACCAAACAAGATTCATAATTAGACTTGAATCCGGCTGTCAGGATACCACTTAAAGATCAGTCCTAGACCTCCTGTGATGATGGCTTTTTTTAATGCTTTGTCTAATTTGTTATTGCTTTCAGCACGTTCAGCGACTGACTTTCCGTATTACATTTACACAGATTTGGAAAACGGTCAATCTCTGAATGGAGGGTTATTTGAGCCTGCGAGGCCAGAGAAATGTTCCTGTATATCGGATAGCTCCTAACGTCACGACAGACAAGACCGTATTTACCTTTTAAATCACTAACCAGAAGAGCACTGGGTCAAATGTCTCTGTCAACAGAAATTACAGCGTGACAGCTCGCGTCTGTTTCTCTTAAGTTACATTTGGTTTCATCAGTAAAGATCACTGAACTAGGGCGGTGATTTTTTACGGACTATTGTTATTTAAGACCTCGCCATCTAAGATTTAACAAAGCATTTGAGAAAACCAAGTAATGTGCATAAAAGTAATCTACATTTGCGTGGCAGAATTTAATGCGCTATGAATATTTAAAGTTAAAGTTTTAATGTTAAAACGTACTTAAATAATCTACTCAATGTTTATCACGGTGTGCTTTTACACTACCTGAAATCCCCCATAGTTCATTGCAAGAACAGCTGTCCATGGTTTAAACTTGTCTTTTTCAGCTACACCAGCAGGTGTCACACTCAACACACGTCCCCCAGACATACAGCTCTCAAAACTGCCGAAACTACTTTATATCTCTCAGACCTTTGCTAATTGTGTGCCTGAAAGTGCTTTAATGCTGAAGGACTAAATGTTTAGAACACATTCAGAACTTTTGAATCAATTCACAGATACATTTAAACGCATTTGAAACAAAAACAAATATTTTATAACAACTAACCTTTCGCTGCATAATAAGAATTTAAAAAGCGGGGAAATATTATTATTATTATTATTATATTATAGTTATGAGATTAACATTTTTCTCAAAAACACATTGACACAATTATTGGCACCCCTTAAATTCACAGTAAATTTTCTCTGAAGTAGGATATATTCCCAATCATGTGGTCATCCAAGGTGATTATAAACATGAAATTATCCAATATTATCCATGGCTTCTGTTTCACGGAAATATAAATGGAAGGGAAAACAAAGCCCAAATTCCGTTAATCATCCATCACCATGAGAAAAAAAAAAACAAATAATATATTTCTGATGTACAGCAAAAGATCTCAGCCTCAGACGTCACGCCCACGGAGCATTGGCTGAAACTTTAGCCGTCAGTCTGAAGTTACGCGAGACTAAGCAAAAGATTACTGAGCGTCACAAATTTGTGAAGTGGCTTAAAGAAAAGAGCTAGAGCTGTAAAAATTCCCATTAGACTATATATATATATATATATATATATATACACATACACACACATATATGTACTAGAATATTAGAATGATTTCATAATGGCTACTGAAAATTTAGCATTGCTTTGATAGGAATAATTTACATTTTGAAATATATTAAAAAAGAAAATAGTTTTTTAATTGGAATACAATATTTCTGCTTTGTAATCTGATTTGGGTGCCATTAGATACATTTTTTTAAAAAATATTAGAAACATTTTAACCATAATATAAAATAATAATATGTGATAATGCGGTTGGCATATTTGTTGCTGTTAAATTATTGGGATACTTTGGTTTAAACTTGAAAAGTGAAAAGACGTAAGGTGTTTTAAATCATTGTAAGTTGGTTAAAATTAAGAAATCAGAAGGAAAATATATATATTTGTTCCTTTTGATTTAGAATTATTTATTTGTAGGCGCCACTCTGTTTGGTATTTGATATCTAATTATATCTAAGTGTATCTAAAGCATACTTTTTGGGGCCGCTCAATGTGATGTTGAGTGAAAGTCATGTGTAACTGCATGGACAGCAAATTGTTATGGATTAAGTGCTAAGTTGTCCCATATCCTAACTGAAAGCTGACCAAACACAACAAACAGTTTTCTGTAAGCCATCCCTCTCTGCTGTGACAGTGTGAGTGAAGTCATTTGATCCAGATGCAGGACACTGGCCATTTCTTTTATTAGGGACAGCAGTATGACTGTGAGTTTAAATGGCCTCTATTGTTCTGTTGTGCTTCCCACTCACTCACACACGCACACAAACACACACACAGATCCACTCACAGCTGATGCGACTCTATGGAGAGTTTTGCTGGATCGTGGAATACATGGAGATGGAAGTGAAAGAGCTACAGTCGTCATTCCTGGTTGTAACACTCCCACAGATCCCATTCATCTTCAGCCAATCAGTGATCAGCAAACAGGTATTGTGACAGACACCACACCTATGACAGGCACCAGTACATGAAAGGTGGAGAATAGAAACAGAGTTTGTACTGGTGTAAGGAAGACCGTCACCAATTACAAGGAGGGGGAAAAAAAGACAGGGACTGGTTCAAGAATTTGAATTCAATTCATGTGGATTCGTTTGGAAAGGGCACAGAGAGTTTAGATCAGCAGGATAACAAGGACTCGCTGTCTGAGAAGAGGAGAGACGCAGAATAACCAGTGTGGAGGATGGACACATGGCTGAGTGAATTCCAGCAGCATCCGGCCCTGTATGTCTTGTGCTGTTCTGTAATCTTCAGGATCCTTCACAGGTTCCTGCAGACTGTGCCCAGTCCCGGGACGGTGGAAACAGACCCCTGGAGGACGTGGAAATGGAGGAACCTCTCAGTGTCACTCGTCCACTCACTGCTGACTGGCATCTGGGCCATCACCTGGTGAGTTGTTGTTTTTCATTCTTTTTTTTTTTCAGTGATTTGTTTTGTTTAGCAACAACATGAAATCACACTATTTTATACCAGATCAATATTTTAATATCATTGCATAATTTGAATTAACTTGTGAATTAAAATTTTAATTGAGAGGAAAAGTAAGATAAAAAAAAAAGGTTCTACAGAATATATTTTAAATTAAAATTTTTGAGTTTTAGCTATTTTTCTTTTTTTTTTTTCGTAATCATGAATAAAATGTAAAATATTTTTTAAACCAAAACAAAAATTAAATAATAAATCTTTAGAATTGTACATGTTGTATTCTTGATGGCAGTTCTAATATTGAACACAATTTTGAATTTCAAGTAATTCTTTTATTCAATATTTTGTCTTGTAAGAGTATTAAAACATCCTTAAAATCTCGTTTTTAACAACCAAACCAAAATCTTGAATAAGACACTGCCAAGGTTCAGTGTCTGGAGTACATACAGAATGAAAGTACATCACACGTGTGTTGATATCTTGATAGCTTGTGTTTATAGTTAGACGTTGCTATAGTTTGTACTAATAGCAATGTCTCCCAATAAGCACAAGTAATTGAGTGTTCATGAACAGCACTTAAACTTCAGTTACAGATCTCTCAGTTTGGAAACAGGAAAAACCTGCCAGACAGGCATGAATGAGAGTATGAGAGTGCAGCTTGCTAAAAAAAACAAACTACACCATAATAATCATCAGTGTATGAATCACTTCATCCCTCACACTAAGACTCTCTATTGTCAGTTAGAAAGCACAGTATTGGTTTGATCTTCTGGCTGATATGATCAACAGTCTTCATGAATCTGTGTCCCGACAGTGTCATACAGCATCCTGTGATGGTGCATGAAATCCACTCCACCTACACCCCATCAGCATACATGCTAGTCATCGTCTCATCTGGTCAGTAAACACATGCAACACAACTCCCCTTGACCCTTGACACAATCTAAAGTCATATTTATCTGATGCCCCTGTCCCATCCCTGTGTAACCCTGATCTCCTGATAAAAGCTGTTTTGTGACAAGTTCCTCAAGTTCCTCTCACGGTCTTTAACGTTAAAGATGGAGTTTGATATGTAAGCTCCCCCACCTTCAACAGGTGCCTCTGTTGAAGACAGAGGCACCTGCATACTATAACAGCATGAAGAATGTACAGCATCCGAAAGACAAGAAAGTGACTCAGCATTATGTAGATGTATATGTATTATGTAACAAAGATTCAGTATTCATTTCTTTCAACAGGGTACTTCATTCAGGATGCTGCTGACATTATCTTTAGTGGGTATGCAAAAGCATCTTGGGAGTTTTTACTACACCATGTCATGGTGAGTCAATACAGAGGCGATCACACAAGGTCATGAAAAATGTTTTAAAAGGCTAGATGGTCATAAAAAGGCTATTAGTCAGGCCTGGATATTGTCATAGACTGTTCTCAGTGAAAAGGGTGAGATTCAGGACAAAGTTCTTGAGCAATGAAGTTGAACACAGCATAGATTAGAGTGGGCTCTGCTGTAATCCTGAGGTGGGGTTTGGGCACTGTTACAGTGATTGATTGCACATTATTCTCATACTTGAGGGAAATTTACCTGTTGCACCTTGTACTTGTTTTTAAATTCCTTGTTTGGCAAGGAACATACCTGAAAAAAGCCATGCAATTCTAGTAGGATAAGACAATGTGCAATAACGACAAATAATCCTGTCGAAAATACATACTAAGCAGCAAACGCTGTTTAAAACTTGGTTATCACTCGGATTCATACATGTACACCACTTCAAAAAACAAAGAAACAAAAACAGTGATGTCGTGCACTGGTAAATCTTCGGGTTAATTGACTCTTTTCATAGCATGTTTTAGACAAAAGCATCTAAAATACATGTTTATATGTTTCTTTTAATGCATTTTTTTTTCATATTTAGTATTTTCATGTTTATGGAGTGATAAAATAGATATAATAGAGCACATAGGTTCTCGGAAGTGAAAGTCATGGTAAACTGGTAAACTTTCATAGTGGTAAACAGAACCAGAATATTTCCCCCATTTGTTTCGTCTGTTGGTCAGAAGGCAGTTAACAAACTTTCTGTCATTCTCTTGGGCAGTGTATATGAGAAACTTTGACCAGCTTTCTTTAATTGAATCCCCAGAAGGTTTAGTGTTATACAAATGCTTTCATTCCAACGAAAATATAAAAAACACTGCAATACTTACAAGACTGATTGAAGTCAAAGTCAAAGTCAACTTTATTGTCAATTCTGCCACATGTACAGGACATACAGAGAATTGAAATTGCGTTACT
>JAUYWG010000022.1:2599311-2625669 GCA_034779775.1 Enteromius afrohamiltoni | reverse complement strand
ACATATAATATATTTAAAAATGAAAGATACAATAGAAGTAAGGGCACATTTTAGAGAGTGCAAACCATGCAGACAAATCACTCACAGTCTGTTTAAAAGAATGCATTCTTAAAGTAATACCGTAAAGTATGGTGATAACTAGTTAGTTAGGTGTTGTAAAAGAGATAGTTCACTCAAAAATACTTGTGTCATTATAATATAATGTCATTAATTACTCACCCTCATGTTGTTCCAAACCTGTAACCCCTTTGTTCATCTTCAAAACACAAATTATGATATTTTGATGAAATCAAAGCTTTCTGACTCTCCACAGACAGCAACACAATCAACACATTCATGGCCCAGAAAGGGAGTGAAGACATTGTTTAAATATCTCAGTCTAGCTTGGAAGAGAAGAAATTTTTGTTTACTTTCTGCACAAGAAGTGCTCTTATAGCTTCGTAACATTATAGATGAACAATTTTAATGATGTCCTTGCTACCTTTCTGGGCCTTGAACATAATATGGTACCCTTGCTGTCCACGGAGGGTCAGAAAGCTCTTAGATTTCATAAAAATATCCTAATTTGTATTCTAAATGAAGATGAATGAAAGTCTTAGGGGTTTGGAACAACATGAGGGTAATGACAGAATTTTATTTTTTGGGGGTGTACTATGCCTTTAACTGTAAACCTCTGTTGTTTTCCTGTAGGTGATCTGGTGTTTCCTGTACGCTGTGTTCACACATCATTATGTGGCAGGTGCAGTGGTGGCTTTGTTTGTGGAGGTGAATAGTGTATTCCTTCACACTCGTTTGTTGCTCAAACTGGCTAAGGTGGGCCCGAACTCTTTCATCTACACCATCAACAAACTTTTAAATGTGGCGACCTACGTGACCTTCCGGCTTGGAGCACAGTTTTACCTCAGTTGGTACATTATACACCATTACTCTTCCTTGGATCTTGCCCTCTACTTCCTGATAACCATGATGCTCATGAACATCATGATTCTTGTCTATTTCTACCGCCTCCTCCGAACTGACTTTTTCAGCAAAGGCTGTCCTCGCAACAGCGGCCGTAAATTTGCTGAGGACTAAACCAACAGAGGCTGATCGCTCCTGAACCAAAGACTGCATATGGATGACTTAACAATTTATCCATAGGAAGCCTGTACTGAATGAGCAAACCTCAACAGAGTCTGATGCGAGTCAGAGATTCGAATAGACTAAAATGTAACCTTGAGAAGAAAGGCTCCGTTACTAAACATGGGGATTAAACAGCAAAGTGTTTTTTTTTGTACTTGTTAATTGGATTTTAAAGGAACAGTGTACCCAAAATGGTAAATGTGCTAAAGATTTACTTACCTCACAAGTTTGTTTCTTCATTGGAATCCTCTGTAATGGATCCTCTGCAGTGAATGGGTGCCGTCAGATAGGCATAATGAGTTTAGAGTTGATAACACCACAGTTTCGATGATGATACAAACTCATATCTTGGATGTACATTTTAATGTTAACTATTCTTAAAAAAAAAAAAAGTTTTTAATAAATTGAATTTAGCCAATATGAACAGAAATATATTCTGTTCAAGATTTTTTTTTTTCAGAAAAAAAACAACCGTAATATGTAACTTGTAGAATTTTGATTTGCATGTAATTGAATATTAATTTAAGTTCCAAAGCAGGAGTGATGTTGAACCTATAAAAGGCAGTGGAGTAACCCGATATCTTGCACCACTTGTGATGTAAAACTATGTAAATTATTTGAATTAGCCACAATTTATTATATGAAGCATTTTCACAAAAATGGTGACATGTAAAGTGTGACAGATCATACTAAGTAATTATATCAAGCTTTGCATCCAAATGCTGAAACTACACCAGTCTCATACGCTTCTGTTGAGGAAACACTGATAAACAGATATGCAGCCTTCAAAGACAATTATGAAGTATTTGTCCTAATAAATGCCTCAGCAACACATCTACTTCAGTACTGCAGCACTTCAAATAATTCACTAAAAACAGTCCTGGTAACAGGACGCACATTGTAAGTTTTTTTTTTTAAGTTTAAAAAGTAAAAAGGTGGATAATGCTTTATTAAAAACATAATTTTCATTCTTTCTTGGACTGTTACAATCTACTTTAGGAAAACAAATAATTTGCAATAGGGAGTGAATAAAGTTTGCATTTTAAATGCAATTTAGAAGTCTTCTGCTTAAAGCCTAACCTATAATGTGTGTTTACTGTACAGTATTATTATGTGTTTACACAGGGACACATAACTTTGGCTGAAATTAACACTGCATTTTATTTAGCATGTTTTTTTTCAGTTTGTAACTTTTTTAAAAAGCAGCTAGTTTTCATTTCAATGTTCTGTACTAATAGTTCATAACCTACTAAACATTAAAGAATAAGTGTAAGAAATCAATTCCGAAATCCATGATCAGTATAGAGCAAAAACTTAAACGCTAAGGTTTATTACAATAGTTCAGACATTTAACACATCTGCAGTGATTCAAGTTTGAAAATTAATTAGATGACACTCCGGTTTGCTTTTATAATTTCTGTGCAACTGAACACTTTTGGGTATTAAAAAAGGTGTTTAACCAAACTCCTATTCACAAACAAGATTTTAAATTCCGAAAATGTAAACAAATAAACCCACAAATACGAAATTAGTTTTACAAACATTTATTCTTCTGTACATCTGACCAAGAGCACTTTAGATGATGCCGATCTGCAAGAAAAAAAGATGACAATCAGTACAAGTCAAAGCACAAATGCTTCAACCCTGATCAAAGTTATCTGTGATTTTCTAGGGATCCTGAAGACCTTGATGTCAGGTGTGTTTGATTAGGGTTAGAGCTAGACTCAAGGCCCCTGATTTACGTTCACTAATTTACCTTGTTTGCAACATCCAAGGCATCGTAATCTGGCGCAAGACGAACATATGCCTTCTTTTCACCGTCAGGCCTGTAGGAAACAACGAATAAAGCATTCAGAATGCATCACAAATCTGACGATGCCTTTCCTCTGCATTAGTGATTCCTTTAAGCACATTGAACTTCTGAATATTTTTTTTTTTAAATGTAATTCAAGCACACACAAATGATCCCCAAATAGTTCTTGTTTATAAACTTCAATTATAAACTTTTACAAGCTGCAAAAATGATTATTTTAACTATTTATAAGACTATACAGTATAACATGCACTTGTATACAGCTTGACTGCTTTTAAGCCTTTTGATTTAGATTTTGTTTAAAATGTTTGTAGACAATCAATACTTTAAAAGTCTTGATCTGCTACCTGATCAGTGTGTTGACTTTAGCCACATCAATGTCGTACAGTTTCTTGACAGCGTGTTTAATCTGATGCTTGTTAGCCTTGACGTCAACAATGAACACCAGAGTGTTGTTGTCCTCAATCTTCTTCATGGCTGACTCAGTGGTCAGAGGGAACTTGATGATGGCATAATGGTCCAGCCTGACAAGATCCAGAGAGATCCAGATTTTAAATACAGGTAGGTATTTTACTAAAATAATCAGTTATATTAATGCTTTAGCCTCAGTCATATCTCGATGGGGAAGTGAGGATGCATCAGTGTTTAAAAAGCTGTAATCACATTATTTCATGCTTTGATCGCAATTCCCATCATTTGCATCCTAAAAGGTAATTCATAACTCCACTTCTTACAGTGTATAAAGTACAAAAAATAAAAAAATCTCACTTGTTTCTGCGTGGAGCACTCTTCCTAGGGTACTTAGGCTGCCTCCTCAGACGCAGGGTCTTGGGCCGGCGGAAGGTTGGGGTGGTCCTGATCTTCTTCTTCTTCTGGCTGTGGACACCCTTCAGCACAGCCTTCTTGGCTTTAAGAGCCTTGGACTTGGCCTCGGTCTTAGCCGGTACAGCTGTTGAAAAATTATGACCACGCAACATTAACAAATCAGTCTACGAGAGATACAATGGAGGAGTATGAAGTTATACGTCCTGCATCTTCACGCTCCTAATAAGAATTTAATTGCGTTATAATAAAATATGAGAGACTTTCACAAGTACGTTGTGTGTACATGGATATTACCATATTTACATTAGGGAAGTAGCTATTAAATACACAATTTCACACAAATGTGAAAATCCCAAAACAATATTAAAGACGCTTTTATTCACTAAACTGACTGGTAATGAATGAGATATAGCAGGACATGGGTAGCCACGTGTGTGTGACTAGCTAACGATGACAAGTTGTTAAGCTGTCATTTACTTATATTTTACTCTGTACAACCCACATAGAACCTAAACAACCAGATTATGACCACCGACTAACGGATGTAACAGTTGGACAGTCTGATGTGAAGAGACCGCGAGGACTGGCGGCTCAATTCTATTAGCTTGTTAGCAGCGATTGAGACTAAGGACGTCTCGCCGCGGCACTTCTAGCATTAAAAACCACGTCATTTCACTCCAGACGCCTAATTACACAACTAGAGACGAACATATCAATATCAACGACATTTATACGAAAAAAGCAGCTGTATATAATCACAATAAACTTCATTTTTAAACCAAAAAACCTATAAACCTAACGCACCTTCCTTCTTCGCCTTCGGGGCCATGTTGGGAAAGGAAGAACGAGAGGGGTTTCCTTCAGTATATCGCAGGGGTTCGCGTTGAGGCACGCAGTCATCGCGTGAACACCGCTAGGCATTGTGGGTTCTGCAGTTCACTTGCGAGCTGTAAATATCGAGCGCAGCCTCAGCCTCAGGCTTGTGTTGAGCAGTCGGGCAGTGAGAGCAAAAAGTTACTTTTATACAATTACTTGTTTATATGTTTCTTACATTTGAGGAAAAAACCGACAGCCTATGTCATTTGCCTCAACAACAAAATGTTTCGACTAAATAAAATAGCAAATTTATTGTGAAGTCTAAAATAGACTGACGTTACGTGTAAAATGTACAAAAGAAAAGCCTTCTTGCTTAAGGTAAGTTGTATAACATTGTATTTATTATTATTTGTTTTATTATTATTATTATTGCTTACTTTTTAAATAAGGCTAATGTTTGTAATAACATCATATTTTGTTATTAGTTATTAGTTTGCCATTAATATTACTGCTATATAGGCTACTGTTTTTATTCGTTTTGAACGTATAACCATTATTATTATCGTTTTTAATCCCACTAGTGACTGGACAGCATGGTTGAGTATTTGCGGTTGTATTGGTGTGGTCTTGTTAAAGCACTCACATGATGAGCTCTCTACCCCCTGTGAAAGGAGACAGGATCATCTATGAACTGCCTTTGGTAACTCTTCTTAAAATATTTTTTAGTTAGTCATTAGTTTCGTCTACTCCCTAGCTGTTGCTCTTTACTCAAACACATTCATTTTAGAGGATTATTGTATTTAATCACCGACTGAGCGTTAGAAACCAGACTCAGCCGCTCCAGATTATGTAAAAGGTGACCTTTTTGTTTTGTTTTGTTTTAAATCTTTGAAAATTCTAACCTGACAAATGTCATTTGGTCAATTTTTCAGTACTTTACAAGGGACGCTGCAGTGCACACCAAAGATGGCTTTAATATTACTGTTAAAGAGGCATGTCACGGACAGAAAACCGGGTAAGTTACACACATATACATTTGTTTTGCCTTTATAATTGGGGGTTTCCATTCAAATCTATTGTTTTGAGATTTTCAGTGTTAAGTATGTTTTTTAAGCCTTTCCCACTTGGGGAACTTTGACTGGTCTCCACAAAGCAGGCAAAACTTCATAAATAAAGGTCAGTGTAATGTACTTTGAACGAACATTAATCGCAAATGTTCATTTCCAGATTAAATGTAGCCAAGGTCATTGTTGTTGGCGATGTAGGAGTTGGAAAGACCTGTTTAATAAATAGGTAAGAGTCTGTAATGGTAATTTACCTATTCCCAATTCAGATCATTGTGCTTTTAATAATAATAATCAAATAAATACCTCTATACATGTGTAAAAAAGCTTGCATGACTACATTGGTTAATATTTCTGTTCTCGAGATTCTGCAAGGACACATTTGACAAGACATACAAGGCGACTATTGGAGTGGATTTTGAGATGGAGAGATTTGAGGTCCTCGGGGTGCCCTTCAGTTTGCAGTTGTGAGTTTTGTGTCTTTTATTGCTCTAACAGTCATTCTTATGGTCGCATCCTTCAATCACAGTTCTCGCTTTCTCCGCAGATGGGACACAGCAGGTCAGGAAAGGTTCAGATGCGTCGCGTCCACGTACTACAGAGGAGCTCAAGGTACTAAAACACACTACGGTAAGCATACTCCTGCTGTGTATTGTGTAAAACAACGTATCTTTTGTTTTCCAGCCATCATTGTTGTGTTTGACCTGAGCAATTATAACTCTCTGGATCACGCAAGGTACAGTACGACCACTGATTGGTTTGAAACACTGTCTGAATAGTCATGAATCGTGTCTGTCTCTGTGTTCAGAGAGTGGCTTGAGGATGCCATGAGAGACAATGACCCTTCTAGTGTTCTCCTCTTCCTCGTGGGAACCAAGAAGGATCTTAGTGTGAGTTATTTTCAGTTTATAATTCAAAGCCTTTGAAAAATCAATCACCACACTGTGACTTTCACAAGATGTCGGCACATGAACATTTCCAGAAATAAAAAATGCTTGGAATTACTCTAAAAATCCCCAAATGGTTTTTCCTTGAGAGTCTAGATCTGGGCTTCTCAATCCTGGTCCTGGAGGTCCGCTGTCCTGCAAATGTTAGCTCCAACCCTAATCAAACGCACCCGAACCAGCTAATTAAGATGTTCAGGATTACTTGTAAGCTACAGGCAGGTGAGATTAATCAAGGTTGGAGCAAAACTTTGCAGGACAGTGGAACTCCAGGACTGAGAAGCCCTGGTCTAGATGACTGTTTCTCTTCCATAGCACCCTGATCTGTTGGCCCAAATGGAGCAAGAGGCCGTTCGGCTCTCTGAGGAGATCAGAGCAGAGTACTGGGCCGTGTCTGCGCTGTCAGGTCTGAAAGACTTTTAACCACAGCTGACACCAGAAAGACCTGAGGTCACAAAAGCAGTTCAAAATAATATCTATATGTAGTATTTTTATACATTTTTAAAAGTCTCTTGTGACGAAGGTTGTATTTATTTGCTAAAAATATGAAATATCATTACAATTTATTTTTAAAATGCGGTTTATTTCTGTGATGGCAAAGCTGAATATTCAGCATCATGCTCCTTCAGAAATCATCCTAATATAATGATTTACTGCTCAAAAACAGTTCTTAATATTATACATTTTTAAAAAATAGATGTTGTTATGATACACTACCATTCAATGGTTTGGGGCAAGTCAAATTTAAATAAAGAGATATATTTGATATTTTTATTCAGCAAGGACACATTAAATTGATCAAAAATTACAGTTAAGACAAGTATAATGTTATAAAAGAATTATATTTCAAATAAACGTTGTTCTTTTGAACCTATATTACGAAAAAATATTACGGTTTCCACCAAAATATAAATGAACAAAAACCTGATTAAAAAACGATGTTGGTTCATGTTAGGAACCATTATTAATAGTTATTTTCAATTACAATATTTTACACTATTACTTTTTACCGGATCTTGAATCTAATACATCAGCCGTGGTGAGCATAAGAGACATCTTTGTCTCTTAAAAAAAAAATAAAATGTTTCCAAACTTTTGACTGTAATGTAAGTAACATGACATAACATGAATAATTTCTGTTGTCCTCTGTAGGGGAAAGTGTGAGAGATTTCTTTCTACGGGTTGCATCACTTACATTTGAGGCAACTGTATTATCTGAGCTGGAGAAGAAATCTAGACAAGCTAGTGATATTGTCAGTAAGTTCTTTTTGAAGACATTTTATTTTTATGTTTCACCCTGAAAATATTTTACTACGGTCAAACACATGCATCTTTTCTTTACAGAAATCTCTAACAATTGTGATGAAAGTTATAAGAAGAGGCAATCAAGCTGCTGTCATTGACTAAATGCATGTTCAAATGGTAATAGAAGTGATACTGGGATCCAGACTCGGTCCCATAATCCCGACAGACATCTTTGAGCTCAAGAAAATAATACTGCAGAGGACTTGGCCAGTGAGATGAAAGAAGAGAATTCACCTGAACGTGTATTAAGGAATCCATGACACATTTCATGTGTTTACTGTATTATGATTGTTATTATTTAGTAATAGAGAGAATATGTTCGGCGTCATAAAGAGATTTAAATCTGTATTTAATTTAGCGGCATTTCAAGTCTATTACATAAAGCGATACAAATCCCTGTAATTTTTAGGATAAGTTCTGCCGTCACAGCTGATTTCTGTAAAACAGTAGTGTGTATGAGCAGAATACTTAGGAGGTCACATTAAATGCCCTCCTGGTGGTTTTGAGTGGATCTTTTGTAAATGCAGCCCTTGTTTTTCCTTGCATCATGAGTTTCTCTGGCTAATATGATACATATGCTAGCACTCATGACCACTCTGCACCGACACGAGATTCCCACTGTGAGCTAAATGGAAGAATTGTTAAGACGCAAGAAGCATCACTTGTGCAAAAATTGCGATGGTAAAAGGAGCAGCTCAACAAATGTCACACTGTAACAAATAAAAAAAAAAAGTCTTCAACAAAGAATAAAGGCTAAAATCCCAAAAAGGTGTGAAAGGTTAGTATATTTAACCACTAGTAGCTTTGCTTTCCATTTGATGACTTGAGTAAGCTGCTTGTGTCTCTTAAACACAAGCTTACATTTAAGCTTTTTTCGAAGATAAAAAAAAAATTGCATTACATTTCCAACGAACGTGACTAAGAGAGTTCTCCTTATCACAATCTGAAATAGTTTGACAAGACAAACACTCTTCTTTACTTACTTGAAGATGTTTAAAACAAATAAAAACACTTGAATCAGAAGGGTTTCATTTGGACAACTTTATCAAAGGAAAGAAACGAAATGGATGTCAGCAGTGAAACACACTGAACAGAATGCATTAGACACTGTGCTCACTTCCCATCCTGACCTAAAGGCATAGCTTAGCCTCAACGCTAAAAGAACACATGATCAGGTCAGAAGCACTTCCCAGAACTTGGAGGATTTACTTTATTGGTTGTTGGGGGCGTTTGCTGTGAAAACATTGTCACAGTATAAGAAGCCTGTTCATAAAGTTCACTTTACTAAAACCTAAGCTTTTCAGTCTATAGTGATACATGGGATTGTACATGAAGGAAAGACACTGTTAAAAACAGCATGTGTGCAAACACCTTGAGGAAGTCTGGCCCTGCAAAGATACATTCACAAACACAACCAGCCCCGAAACTGAAAAAGCAAAAAACATCTTCTAGCACAATAGTTCAGTTTACTCGTATAAGCACATTATGGAAAGGGATGTCCGGTTCGAACTCAAAGATGACCTTAAAAACACCATTCTTCAATGTTTTGAATTTAAAATGCATATTCCGATCGCTGTAATGATCACTAAAAACACGACATTTACAGGATCGCTTTCAAAGTCACATGCTTCATTTTCTTCACTGATAAATGAGTTGCTAAATAGATTAACAAAGCTCCCCAGCGATTAATTCTTTGCGTAACAGCTCAACAGAACACAGATTTTGAATCATTACAGTGCTCTGGTTCATACTGAAACAGGGTTTTATTTAAATGTTTAAGCCAGATACAAAAAGAAAAGCTCTCTGTGTGGGTCTGAACTAATGATCTTACGTTGATTGAACACCAGCTCTCATGGGCACAAATCATGCAACGTCTCATGCTTTAAGCCTTTCCTTTTAAATTTAGTTTAAAAAAAAAACCTGAAAAGAAAAAGGGGTGCATTATGCACGTACTTAAAAAAAAAAAAAAAAAAAAAAAAAAAAAAAAAAAAAAAACAAAAAAAAAAAAAAAGGGAAACGAAAACCCTTGCGACAAACATTTATTGTAGGTCCATTTCCTAAATCTGTTTGTCGTCACCATATTTCAAGTGTTTGTCTTTGTATCAGTAGCTCTGAATGACTCAAAGAAATACTTCTAGCAGCGAAAGAGCGAAAGACGGGAGGGTGAGAGATGGGATGTGGATGGATTGGGTTTTATATGAGATGTCAACACCCCCCTTCCCTACTCCTATCGGTCCATCTCATCTAAGAGGGGAGTGGCGTCTCCGGCGATGGACATGGGCGTGCTCTCGATCATGGGGCTGGGTGAAGGTCGGGGCGTCATGCGGGGCGTCTTTTGCTTTCGCCGCTCTGCTTCTTTCTCTTGCAGCCACTGTTCGGCCATCTTACCCCAATCCACGGCGGTGTGGGAAGTGGTCCTGCAGGGAAAACAGATGGAGTTTTAGATTATGTATCAAGCACAGATGTTGTAAAAACCACTCGTTCAAATTTAAATGTTCAATTGAATTTTCACACATAAAAGTCATCATGCGCCATGGTTTTGCATTTAAGAAAGCAGAGGCAGCACTGACTTAGGCTGTGGGGTCCGCACTCTCGATGACGAGGAGGATGGTGTGGAGGACGAATGCTGATGGTGTCCGTGTGAGGATTGTGGGGTGCTGCTGGGATACTGGGGTGTGGTCATGGCCTGCTGCTGCCCAGGTGTGGTGTAAGAGTAGCTGGGGGTCATCATTGGCGTTGCAATCGGCTGCTGGGGTGTTGCAAACACCTTGAAAAAACAGGAAAGGGAGGAATGTGAAACATTAGCAGGCCTGGTTTTGGTTTAGTGAGTTAAATAGTTAAGTGAGTGCATAGACGCAGATTTCGTACGTGGTAAGCGCTGCTGCTGCCGCCACCTCCTGCACTGCTGCCGCCACTGTACCCATACTGACTGGAGGCCCACTGGGCCGGCGTTGTGTTGGGATTCTGGCCCTGGCCTGTAACTGCTGCTATGGCATTGAACATCTGAGACGTCATGTTTCGTGGGAGAGCGTTGACGGCTCGAGTCAAGTCTGAGAGCAAGATGACAGATTTGGGTTTTAAAAAAACATGATTTAAAAAAAAAAAAAAAAAAAAAAAAAAAAAAAAATACAAATCCTGTTATTTTCAGGGAAGACGTCAGCATTTCTGACATACCGGCAATGTTGATGTTGGCAGGTGTGGCGTTCACGGATGCTGGTGTTCTTGTTCTGCTGCTGGTCGGTGTGACGCCTTTAGAGAGACAACAAAAACATTACATTACATGGAAAAATAAGAATACTAGGAGTGAAAATAGAGACTACTCACCTGGCACAGGATCCTGGTAGTGGTCCTTAAACCAGCGGAAGAGACCATTGACTGTAGGGAACATCTGAGAGCGATACCTAAAGCCATCTGGAGTGATGGTTACATACTCTATCCTACAAAACAAAACGCCAAAGGCAAACACTTACAAATGCATGATTGAGATGTGTATGAGAGTTGTGCTCTGTTTTGGCAGGTTAATGTGCGTTACCTTGGCTTCCCTCTAGGCTGGTAACCCAGCAGAAATTTGCCTGGCAGGTCTCTACAAGCTGAAATGTAGTAGGGGATGAATGTCGGCTTCTCTTTTTTGGTCCTTACAAGAAGCTCCTCCATTTTCTGAAATTATAAACGCACAATTGTACAATTTCTAGCAGCCTTTTTATGTCTAAAAAGAGTAGAAATCAAGATAAAGAGAGAAAAGTGTGGGTCCTAAAAATGTTAACACACCTTCCTATCACCTCCATTGCACTCCTGGAAGTACTTGTGGCTGAGCAGATCTCGTGCAAATGCAGCCATTGGCTGGACGTACCTGGCTGTGATTTCATCCAGATCCTCAAACTCCTATAGACAACCATGACTATTATTAGTTTTTGAATTTAAAAATGCTGTTCTTTTGAACCGTCTATTAATCAAAAAATCTTAAAAAAAACTAAAATTATGGTTTTCGTAAGAATATACAGCATAAAATTAAGAAAAGCACTTAGTCAGCATGATTTTTGAAGGATCACACGAGTCATGATCACAGAAATGAGCTACATTCAGAAATAAATACAAAAACATCTGTAACAATTTCACAATATTGGCATTTTAAGTAAATGCAGTCAAAAAAACAAACAAACACTTTCTCACCTCAGTGTTGATCCAAAGAGTATGTCCAAGGCTGAACGCATTCTCTTTACCCTCCTCACGGACGTCCACATGCTGATAGATTCCATCAGCCACCTTCCATGTGACCGTCAGGTGGTTCTCGCCTTTACTGCTGGGTCGAATCACCACATCACCTTGGTCCATGGATTCCATCATCTTCTCCGCTTGTTTGAAGTTGATGTTGTGGAAGGACGGGTGAGCGATCACTCGCTTAATGTACGCTGGAAGACACAAAACAAAAGTCATGTCACTTGACAAAGATGATAAAATGAATGTTCTTTGAAACGTTTTGGTCAGTACTCACTGGTTCGTTGCTGTTTCTTCTTTTGCTCCTCTTCCTGTTTCACATCATCTGTCTCAGCGTCAAAATCATAGTAGGTATCTTTGGGAAGCTTCCATTCATTGTTCTTGTCACTCAGGTCAGATGTTCTACAAGTGAGATCCACGTTGAATTTCTCGATGTCAATCTTCATGATGCGGCAGTGCACGGTCATGCCAACCTAACAACGGAGAAGCACAAAAAGGTTTTCAGACTTCCATATCTACTACATATTTGGGGTTTATATTGTTTATAAATGACCACCAGATAGGAGTATAGAAAGGAAATATGAGTTGCTCACCTTGACTCTCTCCTCAGGGTGCTTCACCACCTTGTCACTGAGAAACTTTGTAGGTATGAAGCCTGTGACAGCATTATCTAACCTAGTTCTCACTCCGATGGCTTGACCAGGGCAAGAGCCGCTGTCAAAGTGATTCCACACCTAAGAAAACCACAATGATACGAGTAATTTCGCATGCCATAAAGTTTTACTTCTTGAAAACGTAACAGAACCAATTCCCACCTCGCTGAGCTCAGGGAAGTTGTCTTGCTGGCAAAATGGACACTGCCAAAGACCCGTCTCATCATTTCGGATGGCCTGGTCATAACTCTCACCTTGTGGCCGTCTATGAGCAATGCCAGTCACCACACAGGTGATCAGTTTACCTATACATGCACAGAGATTTAAGAAAATATTACCAACAGTTTTAGGACTGAAACAATACCTTTAAACATCTAAAAACATTTAAGTATTATTTACCAATATAGAAGGTCTCAGGAGTCTCCTTGGTGAGCATGTTAAAGACCTCCTCTGTGTTGGAAGGCCTGTACGGGGCTCTCAAATCTTTATATCTACAACTAAGCTCTGCTCGGATGTCATACAAGGTAATTCCCTTGTTACCATAACCCTGAAAGGAAAAAAAAACACCAAACAATAAATAGTACAGTAAAATATAGTTTGTCACTTTAAATAACTTCCACTTCTTACAAAATATATAAAAGTGAACTATGCAACTTTATGACAAAGCTGACCTGTCTCTCCAGCTCCTCAGCGAAGGCATCCAGATCCAGGTCTTTCAGCCTCTCTGGGTTCTCAAGGATCTCCTCTAAAGCTCCGGCTGGGTTGGCATCTTCTGCAGACTCGTCGTACTCCAGAGCATCCACTGCCATTTTACGAGCCCACTCATATGTTTCAGGGTGCACTCGAGAACCGTCCAAGACCTCGATATAGGAGTCAGTGCTACACAATAAAGGAAGATATTATTTCATCACATCTTCTGGCTGTATGAGCATAATTCAGTGAGCTTTGGATCATTCACTAACATTACCTGTCTCCAAGAGAGGCAGTGTCGATCTTGATGAAGCCAGCACAGTTAATGAAGACTTTGGGTCCCATATGGCACATGGTGACCAATTGGGTTCGGTTTTCCAGCCTAGTGTTGTTCTGTTTAAGAATCTGAGGAACATTGGAAAGGTGCAGATGATGTTTAGCGAACTATGAATCACAAGATGTTAAAATCATCATAGAATCCCATTGTCTAGACAGACAGAGACTTTAGGTGGAAAAAGAGCATGAACATCAAATGAGAGAATAAACATTTTTTTTTGGAGAAGGTCTCACCTTGAGCAGGTGTGAGCCTTTTCTAGGACCGAGGCCACAGATGTACTGAACCAGGCTCTGGGTGTAAGGGTGAGCAATGGCCCGGTTCACATCCACACCAACCTCATTCACCCGATTTATGAACTCGCAGTAAAGAGCGCCCAGAAGCTCCTCTTTCACAACATGCTCCTGAGGAACAAAAGACAATATTTATCATTTCCTCCAATCACTTCTCAATAACAGTGCATGGATGAATTTCATACAATTACATAGAGCCAATCAAAAGGTATAAAAGGCAAAAAGGTGGTCATGAGATGCAGGGATGTGCTTGTACCTGCAGCGGATGCAGTTTCAAACACAGAATATCCTCATCGCTGCTGCAGACTTGGGCAAACTCCACTAGTGGGTCCTGAATCTTGCGAGCCACAGACACAGCCTGCCGAAGCAGAGGTGGATAGTCCCTGAAGTCCGCCTATAAGAGAAGGAGTATGTGAAAGAAACATTAGAAAAGGCACAGAGCCTTCAACAAGTTTATGGGTAAAAATGTTCCATTGCACCGACCTCAGACTTCTTGCTATTCATATAAAGCACAGCCAGCTCATTGTCCACCAGCTCCACTCCGACGGCAGGCAGAGAGGAGTCCTGCTCCAGCTCACTGATGGTCCGCTTTATGTCCTCCATCACCATATGAGCATCACTAAACACATCCAAGAAAAAGCATCAGCACGGTGAAAACTTAAAATCTGTTAAATAAAAAAAACAAAAACAAACACTGAACACACCGATTCTCCCCAGCAACAGCAACAACATGAGGCTTCTTACTAAGGAGGAACTTCTTGAGGTTTTCAATATCTTGAAGCTATGGAAACACAACAAACAAATGTAAAATAACAAATAACCAAAAAATAAATTAATTAAAGATTCGCAGGGCTTCTGCTCTTCACCTTTTTCTCTCTTTCATCCTCTCTCCATGCATTTCTCCTCTTCAGGAAATAAGGAAGCCTGAGGAAGTCCACAACCTCTCCTTCACCATTAATGAGGGAGCAGAACACTGGTGTATCTCTACAAAAACACAAGCAAACCCTATCAGATACAATTCAAGCTGATGATTCTAATGAATTTACGGCCAATAATATGTGTTAAAATTGCTATAACATAGGAGAAATTAAGTTAAATTGAGACTCACTTTAAATCTGCATTAAATAACCAAAATATCAAATGATATTAGTTTTTATTGTGCATCCCTATTCAAAATCATGTGGAATATATTCGCTCACTCAGAACAAAAGTGTACCTGCCGGAAGCAAATGCTACCCCAAGAACACGGATACCCTTTCCTTGCGACTCATCCATGAGGTCATCGTCCTCCTCTACCTGCTGGTCAGGCCGGTAAGGAGCCACCTTCAACCAGTTATACAGCTTCTTGCAGCAAGACTGCAAAAACACATGAAACATAAATCAACTTATTATTTATTAAATCAGCTTTGTTAGCTTTCAAAGAAAATAACGCAGGCGATTAATTTGGCACCTTTACAATATTGTCCTTGGCTTCTGCAACAAGCTTGTTTTTCAGTTCCTTGGCCATCTGAGGATAAAGGAACTGCTGCAAGGAACGTTCAATAGCAAGAGTTCTCTGCTTGTTCCACTCCTGCACCTGGTGACTGAACTCATCCCTGTAGTAAAACTGCTTAATCTCATCAAAGTAGGTCTGATCTCCGTACCTGTAGAGATTGCAAACAGAACCGTTCTGTATCTCAAGTATAAAATAGAGGTTTTATCTCAAACTAATACTTTCATTACACAACTGTACCCTTTGACTCCCACAAGGTCAATGCAGATGTCTATGGCAAGCAGGCCTTCCTCCTCGGCAAGGCACATCTTCAAGAACTGATCTCCATTGAGCTCTTTCACAGGCTTGTTTTTCAGGTACTTAAAGGAATAAGCATAGTGCGCTTCATCCACATCCTAGGAAACACGACGGGTATTAGCTGACGAACGAGCAAACAAAGCAGCCATTGGCACATCAGTTCACTCTAGGTTTGAATAGGACAACCTTACTACAGTAATAATGTAGCACAGCAAAAACTAGCTATGCCTACATAATCAACTATACATTCTAACTAAAGCTCTAACACAACAGAGCTCGGCTGGGGTGGGCTTCTGCTAATACCCTTTCCTTGATGAATATGGTGAAGTGAAAATAGAAGATATACAAAAACAGAAGAGTTAATATTAATATATAATACACAATAGTCACTTCCTTTATACTAGAAGGTATGTCTGTAAGTCCTAAATTAACACCAAGTACTGACCTTCTTGCCCTTCTTAGTTGGTTTGATGTTAATCTTGGCCCTCTCCTGGAAGGTCTGTCTGAGCACGTGTCTAACCAGAGGTTCACGGGCAATCTGCATGGCCACCATGTAGCGAGCGCCTTCCAGAACAGCCTCCGGGGTGTTAAATTGGCTAAAACAATTTTTTTTAAAGATATGAATAAATATGAAAATTGCTATTTTCCGATAAGCAGTGGATAAAAGACATGCATTTGGAAGCTATTTTAATAAGTAACCATTTCAAGTTTGCAATGATGCATTACCTGCACACATAGTCCTTGGCCAGCTCTAAGGGCTCTGCGGGAAACTGCTCGGTTTCGTGCCTCTGATAACTGTCTCGCAAGTTTTCTCCAAACTGCTCTGGAGTCAAACCAAACTTCTTGGCAAGACCATCTATTTAAAAATAAATAAATAAATAAAAAGTCACCACATGTATGCATGAGTTATGTACAATCACATTTAACTCTACCAGCATAAATACATAAAACAAATAATAAAGATTGTCTTATTTCTGTGCAAGATGTACAAACCAAGGCCTGCGCTCTGACAGATGCTGTACATATCTCTACGGGACGCTTGTTTTAGGTCTGGACCCTTTTGCTCCTCCTCTTCTTCTTCCTCCTCCACCTCTACCTCTTCCCCTAACAGAACAAACACAATTTAGGCCTAATGCATGGTTGACCTTTATTTGAACAAATTTTGCAAAGGAAACACAGCTGTACCATCTTCCTCTGACACTTCCTTGATCTTTTTCAGTTTCTTTTTGCTGGCCTTGGCTGCATTCTGCATCTTAGGAATGTCTCGGCCATAGTAGAGCAGGAAGTGGTTGTAGACATCTCCCAGCTCATCAAGAGACTGGACGTCTTTCAGTCTGTGAAAGCAGAAAGGAGGTGTAAACACTCTGGACAAAGCATAACATATTAGAATGTGCATTATGTTTCTACTCGTACCTTTCCATATCAGTAGTGTCTAGAGGACGAGTGGAGTCAGCCAGTGGCTTGTCAGGGTCAGCGGAGATCTGCTCAAACTGATAAGACTGCATCCTCTGGAAAAGACGTGTCAGGTTCTGCTTTCTAGTCTTCAGCTGAGTCCACTGAGGAGGAAAGCAATAATTCATTTCTATGTAACTAAAGAAAAAGCAGCTATCACACTACATTGAGAGAACATTTTTTGACTAGCCCTTACCTTCTCATCCCACTGCCACACCTTCCACAGATCATTGATGTTCAGCTCTGGTTCCACATACTCCTTTCTGTAGAACGCAATGAAGGGAACCTGTAAGATGGAAGAGAGAGCAGCTAAAATCAGACGATCAGCCTGTGAAGTTTAGAACACCCTGTTTTTATCCCCAAGGACTTTACCTCAAAGTGTTGGTTCCTCATGAAGTTCAGAGCTTCTTTGATTTTAGCAATAGTACTGGGACCCTTTCTGCTGAAGTTAGTGGTTGTCCCACGATCTAGGTAGTCTGTGCTCTCCTGCAAAGCAAATAAAAACCAAATAAGCATGCCATGGCTCTAAGCTAACAAAATTCACGTTACAGAAATACTCCATTCACACCTGCATGGAGATGGTCGGTGTAGAGAAGGCATTCCTGTAAATCCATTCAGCTTCTTCCTCCAGTTCATCATCCTCAGCAGGCTTTACAGGGATGGCCCTCAACTGCAAATGACAGACAAAAAAAAAAAAAAAAAAAAAAGGATGAAATACCCATTTAAGGGAAACACACCGGTAAAGGGCATGCAGAAGTTTCTGGTATGCTTCACATTAGACAGTATACTGCAAATGAAAGATATATATGCAGGCCAACACTGCTCCATACCTGGAATCTTTCAGGCATGTCTGTAGAGCGGATCTCATTATCCTGATCGGTCATGTGGCTGCTCTCCAGCTCACTGGGTTCATAGATCTCAAATATGCTACGCCGGCCAACTCTTCGCTTGGTCTGCTTCTTTGGCCGATCCCAGGACTCATCCTCCTGATCCTCCTCTTCCTCTTCTGCATGATCATATGCCTCAGTGTCGAACTCTGCAAAGTCAAAGTCTCCACCGAATATCTCTTGAGCTTCTTGCAAGGCACTAAAATGTCAGAAAAGGAGAAACATTAGAGATAAGTCATTGGTTGAAGGCCTTTTCTGTCAAAGCTTTAGTTCTTCATACCACTCAAAGAAGTCTATATTTACATACTGTTTATTTGAATCACTTACGCATCAGTGTAGCCAGAGAATTTCTTTCCCTTCTTTTTAGTGATGGGCTGCCCATCATCATCCACAATGAAATCATCAATATCTGCAAATATATATACACATATATATATAAAATTCCACAATTCCAGAATAGGAATTGAAACCCAAGATAACCAGGGTAAACATCTTTCCTACCAGATTCCTCATCATCTTCCTCCTCTTCATCATCTCTCGGATGAAGTGTGTCCACAGCCTCTCCGTCCTCCACCTCTCCATCTCCGTCACCATCCCCAGTGAAGATCTCATCAGCGATCAGGTCTTTCTCATCATCTTCCCCCTCATCATCCATTGTTTTCACACGCGAGTATTTCTTTTTCTGAAATTTTTTTTCATTAATTTAAAACGGTGTTTAACTAATATCAGTTAAATTAACACAAATTCTGCAATTTAGCACGGACTGGAAGTTTAGCAACTCACCCTTCTCTTCACTTTTACTCCTAAATTCTCCTCGATGAGGTCCAGATCATCATCATCTAGATAGTCATCATAACCTGACAGATACAAACACACATTGTTTACTGAAAACTAATGCAATACAGAAACCAGCGTTTCATTTAGCCTCATGTCAACAGTAACGTTTTTTTTTTTTTTTTATCCATGTAACCATAATTGTTAATAGCAAACAAAGCTGTTCCAATCCAAACATATTTCAGTATATTGTCTTTTTTCAGTGATGAAAGCATTAACTCAGATTATAGACTCTTATTTTTTAAAAAAGTGGATTTTTGTCTTGTAAACACACAGCTTTTCACTTCATAAAACATTATTAGTTGGACTGGAGTCATATGAATTATTGTCATGTTTTTATCAGCCGTTTGATCTCTCATTCTAATGTAAATTTCTCCAAATCTTTTCCAATGAGGAAACAAACTGGCTGGCCTGAGGGCGAATAAGCTTTCGACAAAATGATCATTTTTAGCTGAATTACTCCTTTAATTGGTTATCTCTAGCAAAATAATGTTTCAAACATTTGATTTGCCCCAGTCACATTAAGAACAACATTATGCACTAGTAGTCAACTCACAAACACCAGAATGCAAGAGTATTTACTAATATGCCTTTAAATTGAGAGTAGCCTACTTCGTTTTCTGCGGCGATGACGGACCTCTTCACCCGAGTCACTATCCTCTGCCGCACTCTGCGGTTCTTCCTCTTCCACGTCGCCATCATCAATGAGTCCTCTCAGGTTTCCATGCTCATCTTGATCTTCAGTGTTCTCTTCTTCCTCTTCTTCTGGAGAAAGCACAAAACTCAAGCAATGATGCAACTTGCCTTAAACTATTCATACTAGGCGCTTTTTCATCCATGCCTTCTGCTAGGTGTGGCTTTAAGTAGGTGACGTCTTACCATCATCTTCCATGAATCTCTGCTGCTTTTTGGGCTTGAGGTCTTTCTCCTCGAACTCCTCCTCTGACTCCTCAGCCTCGCTCTCGATGAAGTCAGACATGTTTGCAAGGCCTGTGTGAAAAATAAACATTATTTATATTATAAGGACCTGTCATGAATAATATATGGCTGAGAAATACATACTATGACATTCAAAGGACTTGGAGTATTTATTGTAATAAAGAGAGGAATAAGCAGTAAAATAATAGTACAACAATAAAAAACAATAACAAAAAGCTATCTGACACATCTCTCGCAGCAAACAAAAGACTGACAAAGATAAGCTTCAC
Organism: Enteromius afrohamiltoni; assembly: GCA_034779775.1. NCBI lineage: Eukaryota > Metazoa > Chordata > Actinopteri > Cypriniformes > Cyprinidae > Enteromius > Enteromius afrohamiltoni. Next base: position 2,605,425 of record JAUYWG010000022.1, on the reverse strand, counting down.
GGGCGGCTTAATGTGATTATTCTTGCATTAGAAATGTTTGTCTAATTTGATTTCTGTGTTAAGATGTGTGCATGTTAAATGATAATCGTGTAAATCCAGGCCTTTCTAAATATCAAAACACACATGAAGATGAACTTGAGATCCATGCGCCCAGCTAGATTTTAGCTTAGCCGAGGCATTTGGGACGCGAAATATGTAGCTATTATGAAACACACAGAAAGCCAACGACGAATCGAACGTAAACAGCAACATTTCTTTTGTTTTTTAAAAATAATTAAGTAACGACTTTGTCCGCGGCACAGCGAGAAACCAAGGCCCTCATGCTAAAAGCTAGCCCGAGCACTAGAAACAACCACAGGCATTAGATGGCTTGTTTTCAACACACTTAGCTGAAACTAGACATCGAACAAAAAAGAGCACTTACTTTTCCTTGCGAGGAAGCTCGATTAAAGACGTGAAAATAATCACCGAGATGAAGATAAAGCGTCACTTTTGAAGAAGCTTGATAATGACAACAAAAAATGGCTGAGGGGTACAGTCGAGATTCTGGTTCCGGTATACACATATTTAACTTCCGGTCAGGAGGAACACATTTGCCGATATTTAATAAATAACACATTGTTTAAAGTTAAAATGAACTAAGATTAGTAAACAAGTTAGAATAAATTTGTCATTGTTAGTTCAGGTTAGCTAATGTAGTCTACTATTTATACCTTACTGGTAATTGTTACGATACATAATGTTCAGAGATGAATTATAGTTACCTCCTGCAAAATACATAAAATCTAACATTAGACCATTTAAAATAGATTTGACTAGAATAAAAACAAGAGCTTTAACTGGGGACTAATACAGTGTCTCCGGGCCTAAAGACGGCGCTCTATATTTCAGCGCTTCGCGCGTCCTGTGTGACGTCATGTAGGGTTTTTAATGATTAGTTTTTCCGTAGGACTCGGAGAGCCATGGATAGTTTGGGCTTCGTATGGACGCAGTTGCTTATAACAGTGTTATTGTCGTGTATGTTTACAGTCTCCTCCGGCAGTGAAATGAAGTTTGTAACGTGCGGGTCGGTGGTGAAGCTGCTGAATGTGAAACACGACGTCAGGTTACACTCTCATGATGTCCGGTATGGTTCTGGTGAGTGGCTCTCATTCATAAAGTCTGCTTGCCTCATCTGTGCGGCAGTGATATAAGCGTTTGATGTGATATAAAATATGTGACTCTGGATCACAAAGCCAGTCATAAGTAGCACGAGTATATTTGAAATAGCCAACGATACAGTTTAGGGGTCAACGTTATTGATTTTTCTTTTATGCCAGAAGTCATTAGGATATTAAGTAAAGATCTTCTTCCATGAGGAAACTTTTATATTTTGATTCTGATCATTCGGACAACTTTAAGATTTAAGGTAATAATTTGAAGTGGATTAAAACCTTTCATTAAAGGTGTCCTGAAACCTAAAACCATTATCTCGTCTTAGGACAGCTTTTGATCAACTTCAAATGTTCACCACTGTAGTTGTATCTCTGCTAAATATTGTCCTATCCTAACAAACCATGCGTCAATGGAAAGCTAATGCATTCAGCTTTCATATAAGTAACACATAAATCTCAATTTCAATAAAGAAATCATTTTGACTGGTTTAGTGGTCAGACATAATAATGAATTAATAAAAATAAATCAAAAAGCCATTAAATAAACATATTGTGATTACTTTGTAAATGTTCTGGAGGGTTTAAAAGAACACACTGTTTTGAGATCAGTTAAATTTTTTTGTTTTTGAAAGAAATATGCATTTATTTGATTAAAAAATAAATGAAGTTGATTTTTCATTGCCACAATCCTTCATAAATCATTCTAATATGCTGATTTGATAGTCTGCAAAGGTCATTTGAAAACATTATTAATGCTTCGCTGTTACTTTTTAGAAGCAGCAGCAGTATTTAGTTCCTCTGTGATCTGGTAATGTTACTTCCAGGTAGTGGTCAGCAGTCGGTGACCGGTGTGAGTGCGGTGGAGGACAGTAACAGTTACTGGAGTGTGCGGGGCACCAGTGTTGCTGTCTGTCATCGAGGCACTCCTGTACAGTGTGGACAGAACATCCGATTGACTCATGTGAACACGGGCCGCAATCTACACAGCCACTACTTCACTTCTCCTCTTTCTTCAAATCAGGTTTTAATTTGCAACCCTTTTTTTAATGTATAGGTGCTGTATATAGAACTTTGATGCTGCGAGAGTCCATGGAATTTTACTCAAAAACTCTCCCTTTGTAGGAGGTCAGTGCGTTTGGTGAAAACGGCGAGGGTGACCATCTGGACGAGTGGACCGTTCTGTGTGCCGGCTCTGTTTGGCAGCGGGATGAGTCCGTTCGGTTCCGGCACACGGCCACCGATGCTCTGCTGTCTGTGACGGGAGAACAGTATGGCAGACCCATCCACGGTCAGAGAGAAGTGCACGGCATGATGGTCAGCAGCTCACACAGCTACTGGAAAACAATGGAGGGCGTCTTCATGAAACCCAGTGAGACCGGATCCAGGGATTTCAGCAGTCCATTGCACACTGAGTTTTAGAGACGTGCTTCATACAAGCTGAATCTGCTGGACTCTTTACAGTTCTGTTGGTTTTTTCATTACCCGCTGGCCCAGAAGAGGAGCCTTGAGCTGTTATGAAAAAGAGTTTTAGAATCAAATTGTGCCTCATGCTTATTTTTTTAAACACCTTTAGAGATTTTATATTGCACAGCATACACTACTGTTCAAAAGTTTGGGGTCACTAAGGATTATTGAAGGGTTACTTCACCCCAAAATGAAAATGATATTAAAGTTGAACCACTGATGGCAGACGGAGCATTCAGACAACGTCTTTCATACTTCTCTGCACCTTGATAGTGCTAATTGTTTAGCAGTCAATGGGACAGTCACAAACCTCCCGATTTTTCTTCGAAACACAAAGGAAGATATTTGGAAAAAAGTTTGTAAGCAGGCTGGTTTGGTCACTATTGACTTCCATAGTAGGAAGAAATACTACGGATGTCAATGGTGGCACAAAACAGCCTGGTTACAATTTTTAAAAAAATATCTTCCTTTTGAAGAGGAAACAATTCATACAGATTTGGAACTACTTGAGGGTGAGTAAATGAGGACAGAATTGTCATTTTTGGGTGAACTATTCCTTTAAGGTTTTGATATCTAATATTAAACATCACAACTTTTTCAGTATTGATAATAATGAGCGTTTATTAAGCACTATATAAGTATATTAGAATTTTTTTTTTTTGGAAGACATGTGTTACTGAAGATGTAGCCTTGCCATCAAAGGACTAAATTATTTTAAAATGTATTAAAATAGGATTCAAACTCTTAAAAATAATCTTTATTAAATAATCTTGACTTTTTAAGTTTTGAAAGGTAGTGTATAATAATAAAAACATGAAATTCAATTTTTTAAATTTAAAGAGAATTATTTGTTTAAACACGCATAGATTTTTGGAATGCAGAAATAGGAACATTTCTTTTTAATTCTTAATTTCAGAATTATTAGGGCAAATGTCCATTCAGAGTTTAATCAAGTTTTAACAGAAGATTTGACTTGCAGCACAATGTACTAGCCTTTGAGGATATTTAATGGCCATTAAAATAGAAAAATCTAGCCAGCTGTTGGCATCACACAAGTAATATTTGATGAAAAAGAACAACACATTTTTAAATCATAAATTGGCCTACAACTTAAAAAAAAAAAAGAAACCTGGGAAATATAAATGAACTGCATACAGAACAAGCTGGTGTTCACTTGAATAGCTCAGAGATAAAACAGTACAGCATCAGTTCTACTTTATGTTGCAGCAGTATTATTAATCTCATTGAGAGACTTGTTATGTGGTGCTATGTAATGATGTTTTAGACAGTTTTTTTGTTTAAAGGAAGCTGTGTTACTTAAAACGAGCCATTACTATGATACTGAATATTACACAATTAACACTCTGGCAAAGTCTTTTTTTTTCTAAGAAAAGCATAAAATTTTTCTCTTATAGTTGTAACTACATCAAGTGCCTTTTAGACATTTACACATGTACTATGTATGTACTAGATGCTGTAAAATTTGAAATGACCTGTAAACATGTTAACATGGTTGGGGTTTATCAGAAAAACAATAGATGAAGTCGTTTATTTGTCATTTGTACAGCTGTGTTCACCTCTTATTTATAGGAAATCTGATACTTCCCCCTACTGCCCCAGGCAGCAATACCCAAATGATTGTTAAATAAATAATTATTATTATGATTATATCAAAAATTGGATGCAAAGACATTTATTATCATGTTCAATAAATAACTTTCTTTTATTTCTTCATATTTTTTTTGTGTAATGATACGTGTAATTATACAATTCTTTTTTGTTTAGAAACCATATTGCTTTAATCTGTCAATCCACATCCTGCATGCAAATATGTATACTGTTTTGCATATTAATAATCCTTCTTTTGATATACTCCATAAAAATACGTACATATAAAATTTGATTTGGCATGCTTCAAATTTAGGTGAAGTTAGGATCTGGATTGAGTAATCTAAATTAAAAATTCCATCAACCTTTGCAAGACTTAAAAAAAGAAAAAATAACAAATAAAGGCAGTTATTTATTTGTCTGAATAATAATATTTTTTAGAAATGTATTTAACTATTTATATATTTAATTTTAATAAATGCACAAAGTAACAATTTCTAAACATTTGTTTGTAATAAATAAAATGTATTTATTAATACATGTTTATAAATAAATCTTTCAGTTTATATGTTTATTTACAAGATATTTAAATGATGTATTATTTTTAATTAATACATATTAATAAAATATTTATAAATACATTAATTAAAATTAATTTAAAACATTTTACATTTTAGCATGAATTGTTTTTTATATAAATAAATGAAAGTAATAAATACATTAAAAAAAAAATAATAATAAAAATTGTTATTTATATTCAACATGTCGTGTGTGCCAGTGACAGCCTAGAATGATTAAATGGTATTTAAATGAAATGGTATTAAATTGAAATGTTTGCTGACTTCATAAATAATTCACAAAGCATTTCCATAACACATGAATGATTAAAATACAGATGCACTTCTGTATACTGAGCACTGTAAGATTGAAATGAAACAGTAAATGACAGATGAAGGTAGTTTGTCAGTGATGTTGTGGTGTCTGTTTCCTCTCAGCCGTGTCTGTGGACCGAGTGCGTGTGTTTGGATACACAGCTTGGACTCTGCTGGACGGCTTCGAGTGGAATCATGGTTACAGCAAACGAACAGGATTATTCTACATCGACTTCAGCCAAGCTGATCGCCGCAGACTCCCGAAGACCAGCGCTCACTTCTACAGACGAGTGGTCAGAGACAACGGCTTCCCCGACAAAAACACACCCCGCATCGAGGGCCGCTTCCCCTGTGACTTCCAGTTCGGTGTGTCCGAGTCAGTGCTGCAGGTCAGAGAAGACAAAACACTGCTCCAGTACTGCAGTACAGTATTTTCTCATGTATTAGGCGTAATAGTGGTCAAACCAAACTACAATTATGATGTCAACCTTTACATTGTTTAATTTTTGCTTTAAGAACTTAATTTTTTTAAAGATTTAATTTATCAACATTGTTTCTATAATGACAATTCATAATGTTAATTTCCTAATAATTGTCATTTTTCTTTTCAATGTAAATAAGATAAACTAATACGGTTAAAACAAACTGTTTTAATACAGTTAAAAATTAATATTGTATTAAAAACATTACTTTTATATGAATTTTGATTCCAATATGAATTTAATAATTATATATACATATTTATATATATGTAGGATGAAAATAAGGTAATTTCGTCATATTTTTATCACATTTTAGTTATTATTTGATGTGTGTATATATATATATATATATAAAATCAAAATTTGATATTATCAGTTTTTATATACAGCATCTGTATATATTTTTATGTGTCTATCTATAATACTATTATTTGCGATTAATCATTTGACAACACTATAAATTAATATGGTATTAGGAACTTGTTCTTTTATCAAATTTGATCCCATAATTAATACAATTTCATCATCCATAGA
>JAUYWG010000022.1:2567395-2578536 GCA_034779775.1 Enteromius afrohamiltoni | reverse complement strand
ACGACCATTGCCTGTCTGACTACGCTAATAAACTTTGTTGCAAATGGATCCGCACGACTCCCGAGAATCGTTACACATTGACAGTAAAAAAAAACATTTATGATGTTAAGTATAAATTATGCTCTTTTCACAATATATAAAGCATATTTCTTAATACATTTTATTCCTACAAATAAATGCATTCCTGACTTTACAGGAATAAATTTTGCAATAGATTAAAATAGAAACAGTAATTTGAAATTGTAATAAAATTTCACAATATTACTGTATTTTTGTAGTACAGATAATACATAATTGTTGTGTAATGTACACTACACAGGGTTCTTTTAACAAATACTACCCATGAACCTTTGAATGGTAAACTATGTAAAATATGATATATAATGTATATAGTGTAAATAGAAAAGACACCTATACATATAAAAATTTGATAGAATCATAGAATACATCAGAAATGTGCTTGTAATGCAATACAACATAGACAGACTACATAATTTATTGAACCAGCTACAAAATTGAATGCATTGCCATCTCTGGTGTTGCTACAGTAGAGATGTTTTGAAACAACAGAGAAATAAACATGTGAATTATACATCACATATGGCTAGAATGTGCTGTTAGTGATACTGGTTAATGCTGACTGTGTTTGTCTCAAATTATTTCCACTGTCAAAACAGTGCTGTTGGCAACAGCACTCCCCAGTTTTGTGTTCCTCAAGGTGGGGAAAACAAGCTTGTTTATGCCTATGTGTTCCTAATAATCCATGATTGCCTGTAGCTCTTGGCTCCACTCTGACGTCCCCATTGACAATCTTGTTAAGAACATTTTTAAACGCCCCCCACTAATACGTGCTCAGTCTTTCATGTTACACAAAGGGCCTTGAGGTTCTTGGGATGAAAAATGTCCTAGTCAGCATGCAAATCCAAACTGAGATGACATCCTTATGGGGACACACACAACCTCTTTGTGCTGACAGATAAGAGCTAACTTTCTTCTCACTGGTTTATGACTTCACATCTATAGCACAGATTTAAAAATCAAAAGTCTGATCTGGTTGCAGTGCACTGTGTGTGATGCTTTATGTTGAGACCATCAGTTTGCCAGACCTCAATGTCAAAGACACGGTGCGTTAATATTTATAGAAATAATGCCTGCAAAGATGCGGCTGACCTTGGAAAAAAAAAAAAAAAAAAATCAAAAGGTAACGGTAGGATTGGTGTACTGTATTGTAAAGTTATATAAATGAAGTGTAAATCATTCATTGTAGTCTATTTCAATTATTTAGTTATTATTACTTATGCTAATTTTATTATTATTACAAATAGTAGAAACATTACTATAACTACTAATTAGAATGTTTGTAATGGAAAAATTTTAAATGAGATTAAAATTAATTACATTTTTTTAAGATTAAGATTCATTTTGATATTTTTGTCAATTAAATGCATTCTTGCTGAATAAAAGTATGACTTATTTAAAAAACATGCAAAACCAGTCATAAGGGTCAATTTTTCAAAATTAAGATAAATCATCTTAAATATGAAAAAATAAGGCATAGGACAGGACAATATTTGGCTGAGATACAACTATTTACAAATATGAGGTTGCAAAAAATAAATAAATAAAAATGTAATATTTAGTATATATAGTCTAAATATATCAAAATATTTAGAAAATCATCAAAATCAAATTCTTAGCAATGCATATCACTAATCAAAAATTAGGTTTGATATACTTACAATAGGAAATTTACTAAATATCTTAAAATTTACTAAAATTATACTTTTGACCTACACAATGTATTGCTGGCTATTGCTACAAATATACCCCTGCAACTTATGGCTGGTTTTGTGGTCCAGGGACACAAATCTTACTGAAAAAAAATAAAGCATATATTCAAAAATCTGAATTCTGCTAGAAAAGTGTAGGATCTGCAGAAAACTGAAATGATCCCAATAACAGCTCTGTCAAAACAAAATATTTCCCAGGAGGTTTTGTCATTGTGCCATTATTAGACTTGTATTGGCCTTATAATAACATCAGAGAGGCAGAGGGTGTTTGGTATGCTGGTGTGATGATGTTACATGGATTACTCTTGCAGTTATGAGTCACTGTGTCCCACAAAAGGTGTGTTGAGATGAGCATTTAAATCACCTTCGAGACAACCAGTGTCTGTGACCTTGCTGTTCCTCACTCCTACACACACCGCTCGGCTTCCTATGCGAGGGAAAGATGCTACAAACAGCCATGCAAACATAAACTCAGACACTGCTCAATCAAGCAGGTCTCTTTTTTCAGTCTGTATTCTTATTTATTAAATGCAGAGATGAAGATCGAACAAGAAATAGAGAGTCAAAAGGCTGCCCAAATGCCTGTGATGACTAACTCAGATCTATATTTCCCTTTTAAGTGGCAAATCTTTCAATTAATATGCCTTCCTCGATGCTCAAAGGAACCTCTTGGAAGTGAGACTGGGATTTCCTCACTATATGAACGAATGTTCACTTTGAAATGGTAAGATCTGCCTGCTCACTTTGAAGCCCACAGTCTGAGAAGAATCACATTCACCAGTTGTCATGGGACAGAGGAAGCAGGTGGAGAGGGCAAAGTGTGACCCTTAATCTTATCCGCATGCTCAGAATACCAAACGCACACCAAACAATGAGAAAGACAAGAGAACATTGAGATATAGAACATAGATGGATGCTTTTCATACCTGCCAGAATATGCTGTCTATTGTACTTCCCAAGAAGCCTTCTCTGGTTTCAGAAGAAACAAGTTTTGGTCCCAATATTGTCATAAATTCATCAAAGTCCACCTGTCCATCACCTGCATCAGGAAGAGAACAAAAAAGATGGCTTCAATTAGTTTAAGTAAAAAAATTAGGGATCTTAGGCATGATGGTTTATGTTAGTACTTTGTTGGTTGGTTATCAATTTGTTTTGAGTTGTTTTATTGATTTTTTTTATATTGAATAAATATCTTCGTAAATACAGTAGGATATTTTTACTGTAATGTAACGGTCAACTTAGAGTAGTTCCCCCAAAAAAGCTAACTTTTAAATGATCTTTTGGTTTATTTTGATGTTTTTACCAGCTGTTTGGAGTCTCATTCTGACGGCACCCATTCACTCAAGAGCATTGGTGTGAATGTGATGTAGTGCTAAATATCTCCAAATCTGTTCTGATGGAGAAACAAACTGTATCTTGTACAGCTTGAGGGCGAGTAGATGTTCTGCCATTTTGAGTTAATTATTTAATTTAATCTTCAAAATCAACAAATTTTAAAAACAAGGAGGTAAATGTAATCATTAAATATATTAAAAAAAAAAAAAAATTAAAAGTTTAAAACTGTGTTAGGTTGCACAGCAGTTTCCACTGCTTGTCGCTAACAATTTACATTACACCGCATGAGAACATCTAGTTAAAGTTTTTACAATCAGTTAAAGAACAATAGGATGGAAATATTAATTGTCCTTCAGGGATCAGTAATCTACATCTACCTAAGTCTCAGGAACTATTATAATTTAATAGGATCTGCACTGCTTAGCTGATTGCTTTGTTATGCTTTTTTTTACTGGTGCGATTCAGCTAAATGAAACCGCTCAGGGTCTTTGAACTAAGTAATAGGTTACAGATCTGACACATTCAAATTTACTTGATCTAACCATTACATCTGAAACTGACAATGATATTTTTCTTTTCACATTTCATTTGCCATTGGTTTCCTCTTCGGCTTCATTCAATAAAGCCAATATCATGCGCCAAGCAAATTAAAATTTAGATCATCTTGCAGCTGCTAATTTCTTCTTTTTCATTAATAATTTAAAGTTAAATCTAATCATCTCCTAAGGTGCATGCTCTTGACCGTACGTTTGACCAGAACTCTTTTAAAAACTAGAAAATATTATGGCATGTCAACAAAGGTGAGCATGCATAACAGCTATCAATCTTTCCTGAAAAACAAAGAATATTACTGGTCTGAGATGTACGAAAGTCAACACCAGCTGAGAGCAACAGTGGAACTTAAAGTGATAAGTCAGAGAGAGCTGTTATCGTGCTAATGTTCCCACTGTGCTGCAAAACCTCATCTCCACTCTACCACTGAATCTTAAATATTTATTACTGAAATACAGTAAAGAGGTGCATTCCTATCTGTCTTCTGTACGGAGGTCATAGGCAGTTCTTAAGAGGATCTTTCTGATTAAGAGTCAAAAATTTGAGGTGTAGCCCAACTAGGCTTACACTCTCAAAAGTAAGGGTTCCAAAAGTGTGTTTTTGCAGTGATGCCACAGAAGAACCATTTTTGGTACCCTAAAGAACCTTTCTGTGACGAAGTAGACTGGGGCAAGTAGATCCATATGCAAGGCTTTATTTACAAACATGGTCGTACAGGCTGGGTCAATCAGAGGCGAATATCCAATGGGGCAAAACCAGAGGGAGAAACCAAAATGTAAGGTAAGGTTAGTACACAAGAAAACACAGAATACAATGAAACGCTTAATGCGTTTAACTCTCAATTAACTCTCAATTCTCAACACTTAAACCGACGAACATAAACAGCTTTTAAAGGCGGAGACAAAAGGTTAACAAAGGAGCGGAGCTGATTAATCAATATGGAAACTAACACGGGGCAGAGGCAAAACAGGTGAAACAATGGGGAACACACTTCACAATAAGAGTACTTAGAGTACAATACAGAAACAAGACAGGTGTAACACACATAACTGTCCGGGGTGGAGTGCCCTCTGGAGGAGCTGATTGTAACACCTTCAATGAACAGTTCCTAAAAGAACATTTTAGAAATCGAAAGAAACTTTTTCGAATATAAAGAACCTTTTCTGCATTTGAAAGGTACTATGAATGTTAAAGGTTTTTCATAGAAACAATGATGCCAATAAAGAATCTTTATTTTTTAAGGAAACTCCGCTATTCTTTTAAATAGGCTCATTTCCCCTAGAGTATTAATGTTTTCAAATACATTGAGGCAATCTCTGGGTCTGGCAGCATTACTTTTAGCTGTAGCTTAGCATAGATCATTTAATCTGATCATTTAGACCGTTAGCATCTTGCTCAAAAATGACCGAAGAGTTTTGATATTTTTCCTGTTTAAAACTTCTGTAGTTATATTGTGTACAAAGAGTGGCAGAAAATGAAAAGTTGTGGTATTTTGTCAGTCCGATACGGCTAGGAACTATACTCTCATTTTGCCGTAATAATCAAGGAACTTGATGCAATGATAGTCCCCAGCATTTTAAGGCACTGCATAATATCATTGGGCAACTTTTCTTTTTCTGTCGGTATTAGTACACGATGTAACTCTAGTCAAGTTTTAAAATAGGAAAAATGTCTAAACTCATTGGTCATTTTTGAGTGAGATGCTAACTGTGACGGATCAGGGGAGACGAAAACAAAAGGGATCCAAATGCAGGCTTTATTATTAAACACTGGGTTGAAACAGGCAGAGTAGTGGTAAACAGGTGTATCAGAGGCTTACAGAGGAGAACACCACAATGATCGGCCAAGTGCAACACAAACAACTCCTTAAATACACGTGATAACCAGACAAGAGGTGTGGAGGAACTAATGAGAAACCATGGTGACAAACTGGGAGGAGACAAATGTTCATAATAAAAGTCCTTAACAGAGACAGGGCGAGGCACGCAAAGCACAGTCCGGAGTGCCCTCCAGAGGCTTCAGAGAGTATCTCCATCTTTGCTAAGCTACAGCCAAAAGTGCTCAACCGACCCGGAGATTGACTGAATGGATTCGAAAACGGTAAAACTCAACTGTTTAATTCTAGGGGAGTTGGGAAATTAGCCTATTTTCAAAAATAGTGTGGTGTTCCTTTAGGGGTGTAGTACTGAAGTTTTTACGGTAAAATATATTTTAAATTGACATTTAACTTTGTTATATCTTACACTCTTAAAAAGAAAGGTGCTTTAAAGGTTCTTTACAGCGATGCCAAAGAACCATTTTTGGTTCCACAAAGAACCATTTTTTAGAACCTTCTTTCAAGAACATTTTGTGAAACTGGTTCTTAAGATGTTAACAGTTCTTTATTGAACCATTTCAACAAAAAGGTTCTCCTATGCCATCGTGAAGCACCTTCATTTTTAAGAGTGTAGAATGAATGTAACATTAATCATAAACTAACAAAATTCATATTATCTGGGTGTAAAAAAATCAATGACACAATGCGAGTTACACTCAACACTTGTAACTGCCCTTCTTACACACACACACACACACACACACACACACAAAAAAATACAATCTTCCAGGCGGATTTATGAGCTAAATCAATGCATGTTCTCAAACCGTTCAGTCAACAGTGACCTGACCTTGAGGACCCTTGAAGCCGGACACACACACACACACAAGATGCAGGGTTCTTAGATTTCACCTCGCTGGTGTATTTACAGTACCCCTGTGCTAGATAAATTGTTCAATTATATGATCGCTTCTGAGCATGAACTGTTCAAAATATCAAATATATGTCCAGTGCAAGGACTGGAAGGGGTCTGTGACAGATTGTAAAGCTGTTTCACAGATGATCAGAAGACATACACTTCTTTTGTTTGTGTGGAACCGGAGAATAAGAGACTCACCGTCCATGTCCAGTCTCTGCATGATAATCGCCAACTCCACCTCACTGGGCATGTACCCCAGAGAACGCATGGCCATACCCAGCTCCTGCTTTGAGATGAATCCGTTCCCATCCCTATCTAGAACTCGGAACGCCTCTCGAATCTCTGCAGAGAAACGAGACAAAATAAAAATGCAGAACAGTCAGTAAACACAAATAACTCAATTGACATTCATAATTTAAGTGTAATGTGCATATCATCTGTATGTATTATATAACGCTTGCTTTTCTCAGCAGTTACACAGTGTACTATGGCACAAACAGCTGATATACTCAAAGCAGCTCATTCTGTTTTCAAAGCTGTGTATTTAGCGTGCTGTGACTGAACGTTTATCCACCATTTCAAAGGGAATCAGTGCCGGTTTCTTAGTTCAGCTCGGGTTAAGCAACCCACACCAAGGCGCAAGCAGCAACAACCAAAATAACACACGCATCTCGTATCATTCTGTGGTGTATTACACTTTTTGCCATCTTAAAGACCCACCTTGGTGTTATTTTGGGATTAAGAGGCTGTGCCTTGTAATATGCCTGAATGTTTTTTGCATTCCTTTAAATAAAATATAAACCCTCATGTTCTGTTGGCATCGGAAACACTGTAATAGCCTTTAATTAATAGCTCATAACATACTTTACCTTTAAAGAATCAGGTTGATACTTTAGATATGTGAAGATTTTTTCTTAAAAACTGATTATAAAGACACTTGATGATATTTGATAATAAATCAATGTTATATATTTTATTTTATTCAAGATATATCTGAGGTCTAAAAAATGAAATAATTTTTTGCTGCACTATAAAAATTACTGTAATTTTAACAGTAAAAAAACACGGTTAACACAGTTAAGTTAATTTACAAGGAAAAAACGCAAATTGACTTTCCCAGAATTCCCTTCATTGCATTCCACATTTTGTTTGAATTTGATATTTTTTTCAATGTGTACAAAACAAATTTCAGTACTTCAATAAGTTTGTATATTAACATTATATAAATGAATGAGATTACGGTATTTCACTGTAAATTTAACCCCCCAAAAACGTTGTTACCATATTTTTTATGGTAGATTCCTGGTAACCACAGCTGCAGATTTACACAGCTGTACATTTTACAGATTTTTTTTCAGTGTGGGGTCAAATTTAAATTAAAAAAGAGATTATTATAAGGGTGTGTTAAAACGTCACATTGTCATTGACATTCACATTATCATTTATAACATAGAAGATAATAAAAGGCATAATGATAAGGCTTTTATGATGTATGTTTTGCAATGGAACTTCCATTGGCAAACATCCAAAAGAATACTGTGTTTAGGGCTAAATGCACTCATTGTATATGTTCATTGCATATAGTGGTATTTTTACTGGATGAGAACACATGATGAAGAGGTTATAGATTGTGTAAAAGGTTGTGCGCACATTTCAGCTGAGTTTTTTTTGGATGTTGACAGGGAGCACCTGACAAGTGGGTCTTGTTTAGAGCTCTCCAAGGTTCAGATGGCAGGATTTACACTTTTTCAAATGAACCACAATAATTAAACAATCATACCAACAGAGGTCAACTGTGAACACACTCAAAATAACCTTTCTGAAAGATTTCAGCAAAGAAATTAACTGCTATACTACAGGTTAATTAATTTAAAAAACTACTATTTTACTCTTGGCATTTAAAAAATAAAGCATTGGCTGGCTGTGGAACCCTAAGCAAAAAAGAACAAAAAGTCATCTCATTATAACATGTGGGTTAATTCCTCTGCCATTAGCAAAACCCAATCCTCTTCACACGCCCTGTTTCCTAGAAGCCTCTTTGTCTTGACTTAATGATATTTTAGCTTCTTTTTATGCCTTACATGTGACTTTCTACCAGATTTAGACAAATGTCCAAAGGTTTATAACGAGGCAACTAGATTTCATTCAATATGAGTTAATTGAATTGATAAGTTGATTCAGTCAGTGGCTCATTATTTCACAAGGTCCTCTTTATGTCCCTCAAGAATTTTTCTTTCTGCAAAGACAGACTTCTCCTGAACTGCTATTCTCACTTTTCATCCCTCATTTCATGAATATGCAAACCATAGAACCTCCCACTGTGACCAGCCCTCGGTTCCCGGTCTGTCAAAACAATCATTTTCAAAGAAGGTGCTGCAATCTTTAATTCCATCTGAGAGTTTCTCAGTTCAAACATCTCTCTTTAAATCAACCACTGTATTCACAACACTCTCTAACCCAGCAGTCAGACTATCGATTTTCTTCTTGTGTGCCCTGAGGCACTGCCTCGACACATGACCGGCAAGACATTCCAGATGAGGAAAGTGAGATTTCCAGTTGCAATGGACTGTAGTGGGGCAGTAACTGTAATGGCTTTATAATGTTTATCACATTGAAGGCATAAGCGAATAAACCCTGAGGTTCCTTTGGTCGCTCTTATTAAGTACCACTGAATGACCATGTTAAAAACAGTGAGGATGAAGAAGCGTACCAGAAAATGCTACATTTTTTATCATGTAGTCAAATTCGTATTGTTCCAAACCAATCTGAAGTTATTATCCTGTGGAATTTCTTCATACAAATGAATTAATTCAGAATTAATTCCGCTATATTCCAAGTTTTTTTTCCATATGTCTGCATGAGTTCTAATCTTCCCCTCTGCTGAAGCTATGAAATCTCATTTACATTCAATTTCAGAACGTGCCATGATTTCTTGTGCCAGATATGACATAACTGTTTCCAAAATGGCATTTGGTTATTACATGTGTCATATCCAAAATTCATGCTTCATTTGAGGATAGCATAGAATTAGATTTTTACAATTTACAATTACAAAAAAACAACATTTTTGTGTGCTTCACAAAACTGTGTGTGTGTGTGTATATATATATATATATATATATATATATATATATTTACACATCTACTGTGCAAAGGTCTTAGGCCAGTAGTATTTTCACAAACAAAAAATGTTTGGAAATGTAATCTGATATTTTCAACTGACACACTACTGCAAAAGACAGAAACAACCGACTTAAATCCGTTTTTTTGTTTGTGAAAATACTAGTGACCTAAGACCTTTGTACAGTACTGTATATATCTATATATATTACTTGACAAACATGGTCAATGTGAACATTATGTGGAATTTCTATGAACAACAATACTTATTTTTTGTATGCGTTTAATAAAAACAAATAACAGGTTTGAAAAGAAATAAAGAAATAATAAATTAAATTAGTGCTGTCAGACGATAATTTGTGATTAAGTGTATCCAAAATAAAAGATTTGTAAATATTTTCTAAATATATGCTGTATGTGTGTCTTTATATACACATAATAAATATACAGGTACACAGCACACATACATATATTATGTCAAAATTTATGTCAGCACTAAATTTAATTAATCTGTATATCTGTGGCAAACAATGCTTTAAAACAAAATATATATTTAAAAAAAAAACATTTACACTGAGATAAATAGCAGCCATCCAAGCAATACACAAACACACACATACTCACTCACCACCAAGCTCCTCTGTGGAGATGTTGGCGAGCTGTTCTTCGCTGGTTTCGGAGAGAGAGGTGCTCAGGAAATTGTCTGTGTAGAGCAGCCCCGCTCTCACATGGTGAAAAGGCATCTTCACCCTTCAAAGGAACAACAAACAACTGAGATGAATCAATGAACACGCAACCACTGTGCCTGTAGCCTCACTGAAACCTCCAAAAGTGAGTAATGATCTCATTGTCTGTTGCTGAAAGAAAGTGACTAGACCTAGAAAGAAGGATGAAACAGGAGCCAAACAGGGTCTTCAGTGTACCAAACACAGCTGTGTGAAAGGTGCATGCATTTGCAACTGTGAGCGTGTTCAGTCAAGTTCATTTTATAAGGATACTCTTCAAATACATAAATGCACGCAGGTAAATCCACAGCAGGACATACACACCCTCTCGTCTCGTGTCTGTTGGTCATATGGGATTGTAAGAGACTGCAAGGGTTGGAATAAATGTACCTCATTTACTCTATAAAAAATAAAAATAGATGTACAGCTCATGTGTCCGGAATGCCACTTGGGGCAAAGAAAAAAAGATGAATGTGTGACAAAACTCTTGTCACTGTGATTTATCTGAGCTAACTGGAGCAGCATTTGGTTTTAAATTTCTCTATCTGTCAAGACTCCAGTCAAAGGGCTCAAGCGATTTCTCAAGATTCAATAGGGATTTAACAAATACTTTCAACTCATAAATAAATAGAACGTCTTATTATTTTAGATCTACACACACACACAGACTGTCACGTGTGGTGAAGGAAGGCATGAATGAAGACTCAAATTCTCAAAAATAACAATCCTTTAATATGCCAAAGGCAAGTAGACAGGCAGGGTAGTTTCTCTCTCTCTCTCTATATATATATATATATATATATATATATATATATATGAAAACCTTGATCCCGGACAATACATACTGAACTGAGAAAAACTTATAGGGGGAAGACAATGAAAGC
>JAUYWG010000022.1:2545370-2564320 GCA_034779775.1 Enteromius afrohamiltoni | reverse complement strand
TTTACAGTACTGTACATGAAGCTCATCATAAATAAAACTATACTATAAAACAAATATTTAACACAATGCATCTAAAACAGCCAACACAAGGTCATTTGAAACACGTCAGTTCAAACTGTTTCATTTCTTGGCATTTACTTGCTAAAAGACATGCAAATTACGAATAACCAGGGCCAAATTGTACTGTATGTTGTTGCTTTGGTAACGGATTCTGAAGTACATTATGCTGAGGTTGCCAGAGTAACCTTGACAAACATTCTATTCCAAAGCCTGTATATCCTAATCTGGCCCATATCTAATTCACAGCAATGTGTGAATGCTGATGTGAATACATATTGAGTGAAACTGCCCTCACATTAAGCCCTTAGTGTGTCAGGGAGCATTTATTTAATAGTTGAAAAAAAAAAGATAGAGAAAGAGCGAGGGACTGAAAGGAAATGACATCCACTGTTGGCGTGATAAATAACATATGATGCTATATTAATGGATTCTTCCCAGACATCCTTTAGCCAGTCTGACTCATGGGATCTCATGGGACCAACACGTTGTCCAGTACCGGAAAAGGTGTGAGGCTCTAACACGCCGTGTGTAGCAGGTGCTATCTTGGCTTTTTGGTTTTGCGCATCTGCTCCTGGCTCTTACCCAGGACCTTTTAAAGAGGGTTCACTAGCATTTGGGTTACAGATGCCACACCTACAGGTTAGACAGTTCATTAAAGACTGACTGCAAACAGAAACACAACAACATGGATGCACCTTCACAAGGTCAGCTGCTGCATCCTTAAAGCAATAGAAGAGATTCAGCCTAACAAAGTATCAAACATCTCAGCTCAGGGACTCAACATCGCCCAAATGACAGAATTATGTGACCTTCACAAGGTGACTGAAAATGCAGACTGAAGCGGACTTTGACTGAAATGCAAAAATTGAATGTTTAGTCCACAAATAATGCCAGACTTCAAATGTTAATCTTATGAATGGTCTTTAAAACGATGAAGAAAGAGATAGAGAAGCAGTAAAAGATCTGACATTGTGAGTGAAGTTGCATCAGAGAAATGTCAGAACTGCTCCAGGGACCCTTTGCATGCTGTGAAGCACTTAACACTGCTTGTTCATAACAGTCACATCAAAAATACGGTTCAACTCTTCCACCATGGTTTAAATATCACATTTTAAATAAAAGTGCATGTGAAATTTAGGCCCGAAAAACAGGCTAAATTGTAAAGATAAACTACAGCAAACCAAGAAGCATATAAAATAAAATACTTGACAACTGCATGACAATTTTAGCACATCATGCACGTTTTAAAAGTGGAAATGTGCCATACCTGTTTGCTCTTTCAGCAAAACTTTTTTAAGGATCTATTATGCTACTAATAGTTGATTATTAGCAGCATATTAACTGTTCATTAAAATTCTACATGACCATATATTAAATTAACAATACCTTATAAATATTAATATGCAGCAAATTAGGAGTTTATTGAGGAGTCATAGTTAAAAGTGAATATCTGTTCCCTACTATAGGTTTTACCGCTCTTTATATCTGTTCAGTCCATTAAAATTAAATCTTTTAAGGTAACCTGATGTTGTCTTGTTAGATCAGTCTGTATATATTTGCTTTGAATAAATGCACTTAATAATTTGTTACATGAAGCATATTTTTACTTGACAAAATATTTTTTTACCAACTCAGTCACCAGCCTTGTCAAATAGGCTATTTATTACAGCTAAAAAAACACTGGAGGTTTGTTTCTAATTGCTTGTTTGGTCCCTGTGAACGCTTAAAACTCAAGCAGCAGCCCCTGACAATAATGATTCAAAGACCCCAGAGATGAACAGAGTTCTCTCACACAGTGCCAGTAAACCATCTGCACAGAAAACTTCCCTCCCCTCAGCAACAGCTAAACTGCCTCTGGCAATGAAGAATAAAACAAAGGGGTGTTTCGTCCCTTTCAATTAATTAAAGGTATTTTTACAAGTCTTTCACTCTGTTAACCTGCAAACAACATGCAGTGATCGCATGACGACTCTCCGTTACCTCCGCAGGTCGCAGTCGGAGGGCTCTGAGCGACTCTGGACGCACAGCTCCGTTTCCTCTTCTCCGTTAGTTGGACACGAACCGGACACATCCACGGTGGGCAAAGGCAATTCTAAACCATACTTGTCCGGACCCATTATCGTTTATAGTATCGATAGTTTATAAGAAAATATACATCAGAGCATTTTAGGCTGACGTCCAGCAAACCTCGAGCAAAATCTCTGCCGCTTGCGTTTCCACGGACAGCCCGGGCGAAGAGCTGTGAGTGCGGACTTGTAGCCTACAGTACCCTCGCCCCTGGAGACTGGAGTGACAAGCTATAACTCACTCAGGCCATACATCACTAGTCCTTCAAATATCACCTTGCTCTTACCGTGAATGAACGCCCCCGGCCACCAATGCATGTTTAAAATCCCTGTGGCATTTTATTGTAAATATTTTAAATGTAGATGCTGTGTAATAAAGTATTATATCTACTGCCAAAAAAAGAAGCAAACTAAGACAGAAGCGAATTGTCACAATTAGACTACATTAGACTATTCATGACCAGACTTAACTTTTTGATGTAAAATTCCTTAGAATCAATGCACTCGATAAAGATGTGAACATCCATCCACGCTATTCCTTTCACAACAGGTGCCATATAACCCATTTTTAATTCGCCTTCTTTATACCTGCATACAGGCATTGTAAAGACATCCTATGAAATCCACTCACCTCCTCAAAGACTCTGTTTCTTAATTTCTCAAAGTCTCAGGGCGTTTATATAAAGCCAGTTTTGTGAATTTTCTCGGTTGGAGTTATGGTTGTCGTTGGTCTCATATGTAGTATGCTGAACAGACTAATTCAGAAGAAAAACAATGACATTTTCAGTTGCCCCAGTTATCTCCTCTCGGTCCCGTTGGCATGTGACAGCCCCATTGCCACCGCAGCGGAGTTTTTTGAAGATCCATCAGGTGAAATGCTCGTTCCGAAAGCCACTGTCGTATTTTTTAAAGTTCGACCATTTAATAGTTTTGTTTGGAAATGCCCCCGTCTCGCGCTCGCCTCGTGCGTAACAGGCGTTCTCCGCCGCGCGCCCAAGGGTGTGTTGCATTTAAAGTCCTTGCCGAATGCACCCGGGCAGATTTATAGCGTCTTAAAAATGGAGTCCCCCTTAACTTGTGTGTGTCTTGCCCGAAACACGCGGGGGGGAAAACAAATCTTTTCGGTCGCAATAAATCTATTGTGCCGATAACGTCTGAGATGGGCGCGAAGCCCTGCAGCCATTGAACGGCTGGTGTGGTACAGCCGATCTGCTCCAGAATGTTTCCCTCCTTCAGAGAGATCTGGCAGGTGTGTCAGAGAGAGTGGTGTAGGGTGGAGTTAAAAATAGATCAGTAATGTATCGCTATTAGAAAACAGAGACAAAATGCCCACATTTCTGCCGTTCATTTACCGAGAGTTATGATTCGACGGAAAGAACACGTGTGTCGCTTTTGCTTTTTTGACGTCTGTGCATGCAGTTATTTTTGAAAAAAATTGATAGTCTGTACTATTCCAATATTTATTGCGTGTAAGTTGTACAAGCTGATAGCATTTAGTGACCAGTTTTGTCTTTAACCTTCAACAAAATGATCACACATTTTAAAACCACATTTTAATTTGGACTTCTTTCGACAAAATTTATAATTAAGGATACCGAGACTCTACTGGAGACTGAAAATGCTAATATTTTGGGTAAATGCATCAGCTGGTTGATGTATTAAATGATGTCATAGGTTGTTGTCGCTGCTTGTGCATAAGGGCCCAGAAGTTGGTGATACACCCTTGCTTTCAACTCAGGTTACACCATTATCATATGTTCCCGTTTGAAAGCTGGAAGAACATATTTAACATGTTATTGCACCCATTGAGTATAAATGACATTGGCGAGTAGACTACTTTACTCATAGCAGCCAACTCCCTGCAATTTCATACAGTAAGCTGTTTTGGTTAAAATAATGGCAGTTCTTTACAAAATGGCAGTTCAGAAGCAAAAAAAAGAGTCAAAACGCTGACATTGACCATTGTGCGGTTCATTAGGGACTTTATATATTCTACCTGTTGAACACTGCAAGGTTTAGATGACATAGAGGGTGCCTGTCAGACACAAACTACCTAATTTTTTAATACTAAAAGATTAATTTCAGTATTAAAGACATATTAACAGAGTGAGAATTTTATGCTGTGTTTTCTTTCTTTCGAAAGTGGCAGAATTACATCATTATCCTTCTATTATTCTCAATAGGCTGTGGCTGCATTGCCCAAAGATGTGATGTTCATGCATTTTCAATTATGGTGTATTCTTACTAATTAAAAATAAGATCATTAACACAGTCTCAAAGGGTAAAAATGCACTGCCTAATAGTTTGTGACAAAAAAGGAAAAGATAACAGAAGTCTGAATGAATGTCAATGGTAATTACTTTAGTTGTTTTCTCATTTGAAGTTTATTTGAAATGTATTTGGTCCTTCGAGAACCTATAAAGGAAGCGACACAAATGCATTAAATATTTAGCTCTTATCTGTTTAATTAGCAACTGAAGCCATGTTGGCATGAAGAAATCAGTTCAACAGCAGCTTCACAAATGACCTTGAGATGGCATCGAATTGCTTGCTGCTACTGCAGAGGAGAAATGTGTATATATTTACTGACCACAACGGCCTTAAAAATAAAGGTTATTAATTTGCATTGATGGTTCAGTGAAGAACCTTGAGCAATCTTTAAATTGCATTAGAGGGAAAAAATTCTTTAGAAATTACACAATAAATGTTTGATAAACTGTCCGCATAATTTTTGATAAAGCACATTTATCATTCATAACCAAGGTCAATCTACTATTAAGTTTCAATAGAGAATCTATCCTGCATATTTCATGAGGTCATTTTAAGATTTTTGCTATGAAAAGTCATAGTTGGTTTGACGTACACTGTTCCATCCATCACACACACACACACACTGTAATGATTCACTTGAGTCTTGGCGATCCATTTGCAGCGTTTAATATACAAAGTAGACAGGCAGAGGTTAATAACAACAGGCAGACAGAGTCAATAAGGACAAGGCAGATAGATGTGGTCAAAAAACAGACAATAGGTCGGGGCAGGCGGCTAGGATCGCAGGTCAAAAGTACAGTCCAACAACAAACGAAGAAAACAATCCAGAAAACGCTCAGAAAATACTGCCGGGGGACTGCTGATAATGTACCCCAGAAATGTCACTGATGTCTGGTGGAATTCGCACTTGCTCAGCTTTGCGTAAAGCTGGTGCTTGATGAGTTTCTTTAGAACCATCCTGACGTGTTGTATGTGGGTCTCATAGTCCTCAGAGTAAATCAAGATGTCATCAATGTAAATGATGACATACCGGTGGAGCATTTCTCTGAAAATGTCATTGACGAAAGACTGGAATACGGAGGGGCTGTTGGATAGAACGAAGGGCATCACAAGGTATTCGTAGTGGCCACTGGTGGTCGAAAAGGCCGTCTCCCACTCATCCCCCTCACGAATGCGGATTAAATTGTAAGCACTCCGTAAGTCCAACTTTGTAAAGTACCTGGCTTTTCGGAGTTGCTCCAGGGCTGCCGGGACGAGAGGAAGGGGGTAGCGATATTTAATGGTGATCTCATTCAGGGAGCGGTAGTCAATACAGGGCCGTAAGCCGCCATCTTTTTTTTTTAACGAAGAAGAATCCTGCCTATGCAGGTGAGGTGGAGGGTCTAATGAAGCCCTTGGCCAGTTCCTCCTTAATATATTCGTCCATGCTGGCGATTTCTGGCTGTGACAGCGTGAAGAGTCCCAGGAATGAGGTCGATAGCACAGTCTGTTGGGCGGTGAGGAAGTAATCTGGTAGCCTTGGTCTTGCTAAAGGCAGTCAGGAGGTCCAGGTAAGGTGCTGGTACATTAGTAGATTCGGGATCGTCCTCCGAGCTGAGTTGAATGGCCCGGATGGCGTGGCTTAGGCAGTTCTGATGGCAGTAGGGTGACCAGCGAGTAATTTGATGTTTGCTCCAGGAGATGGCCGGGTCGTGCAGTTCAAGCCAGGGCAGGCCAAGAATTATGGGGTGATCGGGCGAGTGGATGACATACAGTCGAATACTTTATTGATGGAGGGAGCTGGTGAACAGAGTGAGTGGTTGTGTTCTGGCAGTAATTTTCCCAGTCCCTATTGGTCGTCCGTCGAGGGCTGCCACCGTCACCGTCGGCGTACATGGAACAAGAGGGAGACCATATTTAACAACAAAGTCCATATCAACAAAGTTTCCGGCCGCCCCTGAGTCGAGGAAGGCTCTAATCTCTATAAGTTCCTGGTTTTTAAAAATGCAAACTTCAATGGTGACAGCGGAATTCAAAGAAACGACACTCACCCGGAAGGATCTGGTACGCGGTGGCTGGACCGGGCGATTGGCTCTGACATGGCCTGGCTTCCCACAGTAGAGGCAGAGATTCTGGTCGAGTCGTCTTTCCCGCTCCTCTGGTGTAATATGACTAGCCCCAATTTGCCAATTATTTAAGGCCTTTGGAATGGAAATTACCCCTCCCAAAAATGTACTAAAGCTGTTCTTCTTCATGCATTATATAAACTTGATCTTCAATCCCTGAGCAGCAATACAAACTAACATTACATAGACGTTATACAAATGCAACAGTGTCTAATGTGTGCTCCTGTTTAATTAGATCATATCACAAAAGATGAATAGAAGATTTTACACGAAGCCAGATATAACAAATGAATGCAACAAAAATCTTAATCATAAATTTATATTTCAAATGAAAAGATAAAATCATTTTTAAAACAAGACAGTTATCTTAACAAATCCACCATTTCTCTTTTCTTTATCCATCTCTGGAAGAAAAGCCGAGCTTCAAACATGATACAGCGCATAAAAACAATATTTGCTATGGAGCCCTTTTAATCTTGTGAAAGTGGGTCTTGTTACTGTCACTTAATAAAAATGACACAAGCACACTGCAAAAGATAAAGTGACAACATTTAAGAGATCTCTAAAGATTTTCATGGGAATCGTTGAAGAATAACAAAAAAAGTCTTTCAAGGGGGTGAAACTATTTTTTCTTTTACAGATAGCTAAAAAAAAATTATTTCGTATTTGTGTGCAAGTACAAAACCTCTCTTTTTCTATTGACATTTAACATCATATTATAGATTTAATTAATATTTCATAATTACTTTTCATATTTCAGTAAGTGTCAACATATTTTTCAAATTATAATTCAAATACATGCATATTTAATTTTGAAGTATAAGTACTAAATATTTAGACTATTTGTTTAAATTAATTATAACTGATTATTTAAATACATTTTTGATTCATTTATGCTATTAACAACATTCAACGTTCGAATACCTGTTCTGTAATGTTAATTGTTTTTTAGCAGATCTACAGCAATTTACAGCTATTGCATAAATCTTTTTGGAGCAATCTTGAACGTTTCCTGAACTGTCACTCTCAGGTTTGCCACAACACTGCACCAAATAAACATGATGTAGCATGTTCAGTATTGTAAAAGCAACAAGAGAAGTGCTGTGTGATCTATGAACCTCTCAACAATGGAGCAAACACAAGGCCTATCAGAGGACATATGTTGACTTAATGGATACAGACATGTCCACTCCATACTTTGCACAGCTTCCACTCACAATACAATCCCCCTGACGGGAAAGTGAATGAAGCATGATGTCAATTGTAAATTTCACATATTGACGAACTGAGCTCTTATTTGAATGTAAATTGCTGTAGGGATGAGACGTTTTTTACACAACAGTCACAAAAATGGATATAGTTCTTAAATGTATGCAATCCTGGCTGGATAGAATTACAGCATACTTGAACTACATCTAACCTTGTGTGCTTCTTTATTTATTTTTGCTTTGTTTTTTTGCAAACTGGGCCAGGGTCCAAATGTTCCTTTTGGGGGCATTAACAGGAAGTTGGCTTAGATTTTTGGTAAAATATACAGAAAGTCACTGCACATTAGAGCCCTATACGACCCCCTTGACAACTTGTCTTCAATCGCAAAACCAACTCTGAAGGCCCTCTCCTCTTGTTACTACTCCACTCACGATCACCACCAACATCCAACTGCTTATTTACTTTTACTGCCATCACTGAAATGAATTCAGCTGGATTCGGCACAGAAGAAAGTCTGCTGAGCCTTTGCCCTTGAGCCAGAAAATTCAATTGACTTGCTTCAACACATATACATGTTGCATAAATGAATTATGTATTCAATGACTAACAAAGTGCGGCAGGACCGGCTGAGGGTAAAAAAAGCAAAGCAACAAATACATAAATAGCTAAATATAGTCATCAGGGAAATGAATAATTCTAGGATGAAAGTTATCTGTTCCCAATGAATGGAACATTTATCCTTACGCAAGCAACTTTCTAAGGATAAAGATGAAAGAAAAGCACAGTTAACAAAATGGAGCTCTAAGCGAACATTTGGAAGGATCACGTTTGTTCATCTTGTCATGTCAGTCACAACACCAGGGAATATAAACAACCGCTTACCTCGCTCCCATGACAATTCTACTGTAATCCCCTCGCCAACACATTTTATCCAATCACTTCTATTTAATCACTTCTATTTAAAAGCAATTTAAGCTTGGAATAAAATATAAGGAAAAAAATATCTAAAAATGAATTGTGACTTTTTATTCGTTTTCTCACAATTTAGGTTTTCTTTCCTGGAATTGCAAGAAAAAAAGTCAGAATTGTGATATATATACATATACAGTCAACATAGATCAAAAAGGGTAATCAAAGTTGTCCTAAGACAACTCATTTTGAAGAATGTTAACTAGTATATACTGATTAAACATGGTCATATAGGGCGAAAAAATTATTTCCTCCTCCAGAATTGTCCACTATCTTTGTTTTACCTTTTTTGTAAAGACTTTTTGACTTTATTTGCTTTGTAAATGCTATACTTACATCCCATGTGACCTTTCCAACATGCCTATGCAATGCATGTAGTTCAGCTAGTGCATGACGAGCGTTAAAAATATATACATTTTTATTTTTCAATAGTTTTGCAAGATAAGACACTTATAGCTCATGTAGAGCCCTTCGAAGTTAAATTAAAACTACAATTTGGACCCAGTGAATTCCACTGCAAATCCTGAATTTGTTTCTTTTCAACTGAAGACAGAAAGACATTAATATCTTGGATGACATGGGTGTGAGTAAATTATCCAAAAATGTAAAGTAATTCTTCAGTGGTGAAGACTATTTACAAAATTGTATACTGTGTGTGTAGGTATTTCTTTTTATATTCTTTCAAATTGTTAAAAAGTCCCAATTTGCATACTTTTGCAATATTCTGCAATGTTTTTTATTTATAGTGTGAGATGAAAAATTACCCCCCTAAAATGAGTATATCGAAACAGGATGATGCACTTAACCTCTGAATTAAATAAAATGAAGCATTAAATGCTGTTCACTTCTTACACGCATCTTTTTCAAAGCAACAGTCTTTATAAGTTATTCATTAAATCATTCAGTCAACCAGTTCGGTCAAAACATTAATTCATTCAGGCATGGAACATGTTAATTATCATTATGAGTGAGTCATTGGATCATTTACTCAACAATTTATTAATTCAAAAAAAAAAAAAAAAATGATTTAAACACCATTACACTGTGTTGGTTGCTGGTTGTTGGAAAAGCAAAAATAGATATAGAAACTGTCAATATTATGGGTAACATCTTGGTTACTAAATATTAATATTGTTTATTGAACTGTTATATAAAAGCAACACTGCCTTGCTTAATTATATCATCTTTATTAATCAAGGGAGGTATTTTGGGCTGTCCATCAAGAACAGCAAGACAAAAATGTTTACCTCCGAATCACTAAAGGATTACATGGCAATGTGAACTCATTAAACTACCCTAACAGCCCCGTTATGTCATTCTGTTTCAAAATGCATCTATTTTCTAGACACTTTTTTGGCTAATCCATTATAAAAGCTGCCACAGATGCCTCCCATTAAAGCATTAAAGATCAAAGTGAATCTAAAAGACCATGTTATGGTCTGCTTCATTAAACCCATAATAGGCTCCACTGGATTTAAAAGAATCAGCCACAAAATTCACATATGAAACATTTCAGATCATAATGCTGTGAACAACAAGTGACACAGTATTCCAGACACCAAATGAGAGTCAGTATTAAGATGCTGCATGACCTAGAAAAGTGGGTCAGTCTTTCTAGGCCTCCAGAATGTAAATGTGATGCACTACAGGGGCTGAACAGAAAGTGATATGCATTGCAAGTGAAAAAATGGAAGCATTTAAAATTACGTTCTGATGCAATAGGAACAGCTTTTAAAAACGTTTAACAATCTTTACAATCATTGTCTAAATTATCTTAAAGTCTTGTGTTAGTGCCAATAAAATGTAATCAGATATTTTTCAGTGCTCCCACTTGTAAAATACTTCAACCTTTCCATCAGATGTAGTTACACTTCACTACCTACTTCATTTACAGCTTGTAAATCCCTGAGGGGGAAAACTCCCACAGAGAACTTTAATTGGAAAACTGAATTAATTATCTACTGCACATTTATACTCATAGGCTGCTTATCCTCAAAACATTTTTCATTGCTCACATGGAAAACATGCCTCATCACACATTCTTAATAATACTTATTTGATTACATGTGCAATAAATTATTATGATGGAAGTTTAAACACAAAAGTTAAAGAGTTAATAAGAATGCTAAATGATAAGCACAAGCTGAGTGTTATTATCTACAGAGTAAATTGAAAAAGAGATACCACACAAATCTACTTTCAGAATTCTTTCTATAATCAAAATTTTATGATCACATATCTTTGGGTTTGCCAAAATTAAATGAACTGTCTATGACCACAAAAGGGAAGAAAAAATTGGACACAACAGACAGGAATATATCATTAAGAAAAAAAAAGAAGAAAGAATGCTCTAGTTTGCTGTAAAATTACTTTCGTATAGTTGTAAAATGTGTTTTATAATCCTGCACTGAGCCATCAGTCGTGGCAGACACGAGATGTACAGCTCTAAAAAAATCAAAGCAGCATGCCTTTTAGTTTTACACCTCAAGCCTTCTGAATAAATAATGGCTCTCTCTCACTGTTTGTTCACTTTGAGGTGGCAGATGAAGACAAACATTGATGACAAAATGGCTTTGCTTGTCAGGCAAACATATTTAAATCCCCTTCGAGCTGTCCTCTGTCACGCCTTCTTTACAGAAATTAGGAAGATGACAAATTAGTGCACTGATACCAGACATGTGATCTTGTTGAGCTTATAATTGTAAGGAACCATCGTGGGAAAAAAAAAATTTTCATGCATATTTTTTGCAAAAGTGAAAAAAGTGATATTGTGGTTAGACTACAGAGGCTCATGCATACAGAGATGGGTTTAGCTGTATGGCCGGTGTCCTGCAGGACCGAACTTGGTGACCCCTGGTATAAGCGTTTCATCCAGAATGAGCCGGCGTTTTAGAAGAGTGATACCAATATTTTCCCAAAGTGGATAACTCTGAAAACATCTGGGGTAGGTCTCCTAGGACCTCCGTGTCACATCCAGGGACCAGTCATGGAATGTCTGGAAGCAGATGCCATAGGGTGCCCCATCTCTGAAGAATCTACCAGGAATCTCTTCTTAAAGGGATCTGCTGGAGAGGGGCTGTCGCAATGGAGCATTGGTTCTGGGAACCAGGTCCAGTTGGACCAATAATGTGCCACTAACAGGACCTTACCCTCAGAGACTGTACAAGGAGGCTCACTGAGGGGAATGCGTATTTGCAT
This sequence comes from Enteromius afrohamiltoni, assembly GCA_034779775.1. Classification (NCBI taxonomy): domain Eukaryota; kingdom Metazoa; phylum Chordata; class Actinopteri; order Cypriniformes; family Cyprinidae; genus Enteromius; species Enteromius afrohamiltoni. Next base: position 2,552,442 of record JAUYWG010000022.1, on the reverse strand, counting down.
AGACTTTGTGTGTGCCAGGTCCGCTGAGTGCCAGAGCACTCCAACTCTAATCAAACACACCTAAAGCAGCTAATCAACTCTTTCTAGGTATACTTGAAACTTCAAGACAGGTGTTGAGGCAAGTTGGAGCAAAACTCTGCAGGACACCGGCTCTCCAAGATCAAGACTGATGACCCCTGATCTTTGCCCTCCGTCAGGGAGTAAAATAGCAGGCAGTGTGAGGTTTCCGGCTACAAAGGGTAACGCGACATGTAGTGTGCACCCACTCAATGAAGAATTCGAAGGATGCAGCACTGTAACCCCTGCACAGTGGCTTTTTCTCAAAGACTCGTCAGACACTGAAGCTTCTTGGTAAGCACCCACTAAGCTCTGAACCAAAATAAAATGATTAAAAGTGGGCTTTCCACACAAAAAAGTGCATGTGTCATTAGTATCAGAAAAAATGAGATTGGGCTAAATATCTTAATGTCTGTCGGGTTTGGTTACTGCTCTGTCGGACGCGGGCCGGGCTTGGACAAAAAAATGCAGCCCGATCCACACTCTAATTCCCAATTCAACAGACATCAATGTGACATCTAAAGGGACTGACTGAAACAGAACTATAAAGATAACTATAACCATAACTATATGTTTAGTCCTCTGGGTTTATTCAATCATTTTTACCAACTGAACATTTTAGATTTTTAGAATGTCTTTATTTTATCAAAAAAAAGTATGAAAATTGGTAAAGGTTTCACAAATATACACACACACACACACACATTAAAAAAAGGATTAAACCTGAATTGGAAAGGTTATATGGTCCCAAACAAAAACACTTACACTTGTACTGTTAAAGGTTAAAAAGGACCGTACTGGAAATTAACGGGAAGTTAACTTTTGGTTTGACACACGGTTTTGGGGTAAAACATGTTTTCCAAAATACGTATTTTATATATATATAAAAAAATGTCATAGTAATAAACTTTTTCAGCTTTACATTTTCACTGCAGAAGTTTCTTTTTTATCATTCATCAGCTGGGAAAATCATTTTGAAAGTACTTTAGTAAGATATTGATACTCTGCGCTGTATTGTTTTAGATGTGGTGTTTTTAAAACTATATCTTTATTATTATAATTATCATTCTTGGTCTTATGGGCCTTATAATAAAGGAAATTTATGGGCAATTATAATAAAGGAAAATAGAGCCATGTTTTTCTGTCATTTCAAAATTGTAGAATGTCATGAAAACATAGAAATAACATGTAATTTACTGCATATAATTATTTTTTGAAGCTTTTTTTTTTTTTTTTTTACAAATATAATGTACATGCTTATTGTTTAGCCTACCATTTATGTATTTTATAATTAAACCTACAACTGTGTATTTAACATTGCATTCATTTACACTGACACATTTATTTTATATATTCACTTCCATTATAAGTACATAAGTTGATAAGTCAAGATCGTGCCACAAGATTGAGCTTAATTTATCCTAAACTCAGAAAATTCCTTTAAACAACCGAACTTTGCATGTCCTTGCAATCCATCTTGCTGTCAGATATACAGTAACCCACCAATAACCACCACCAGCTTTTCTGTATCCAATCCAGTAGGTTAAAGTATTAGCTTCAGCAGCAGGGATAAACGCTCTTGGTACAAGGTAGATGTCTGTAGTCCCATGAGGAATGAAGCTCCACTTGCACAACCGAAGCAGCAAAAATGGGGCCAAACCTGCCTTTGTGACTGTTCTCTAATCTACAAGCGTGTGAGCCTTTGGGATTGATGATCCTGATGGTCCTTATCAGTTGCCGGAAGAACCCTGCAGAATAATGATCACCCACAAAGGCTCCCTGATAAATCAATGTTGACTAGGCAGAGGGAGAGCTCTTTGATTGTGTGCACAGGCAATGAGAAGTCAAAAATATGACTGCCAGCGAGGCAATGTTCTCCTGCATCCTGTGTGTTGCTCATCTTTCCAATCGAGACGCTCCGCCAGTGTGCTCCTTTTTTAAATATAGAGAATGAGCATTGAGGCACAGGCCAAATATAGAGGAGAAATTTTTCTCAAATGAAGAGAAAAACATGAGAATGAAAAGCAAAAGCTAGCAGAAATGTCATAAAAAGAGAACAAGAAGCTAAAAAAGAAGAAAAGTAAAAGAGACAGAAGAGAGATAAAAGAGGTTTTCAAACTGAGGTTCATGGAGGCCATGCAGAAAACTAAATCTTCATCTATATATTTAATCTTTCAGTCCATGAAAGGTGTGACATAGGGACTGAGGGTCGAGTGGGCATACAAACACTTAATTTACAAACTTGGTCAAACAGGCACGGTCAAACACAAGCAAACAGTTCAATCAAAGTTCAGGCAAAGGCAAAAGAGTAATTCCAATAAACGGGCAAGGGTCAGGGCATGCAGCAAACAATCAAAAAACTAGAAAACAGTCCAAGGTCAAAAACGCAAAGAAACAAGGAAAACAAGAACAAGAAACAAGGGTATGGCTTTGCAATAATGAGAACAAGACACATATTTGTGTGTGTATGTGTCTATATATGTATATATATATATATATATATATATATAAAACAGATCATAGAGTCATTGTTGGTACTGCTTATATGCCAGTTTTTTATTTTGTGTAAAAATAAAATATTTATCAGAATTTTAAAAATATTTATTTATTTATTTTTACAGTTTAGTTTTTACAGTTGAAAGCAGTTGAATAACTGTCTCCCCCAATAACTTTAAGTTACTGTTACAAATGTGGCAATAACTTTACTTTAGCTTCTGGTCACACTGCAAAACGCAAATGGACACGCTAAAATGGAAAATGAAAATACTGAGTAAGATATTGCAGTGCCTGCAACATTCAATTCCATGCCTTTATTTTAGAATTTAAAGGGTTAGTTCATCCAAAAAATGAAAATTCCTTCACTTACGTCATTCCAAAACCAGAAGATCTTCGTCCATCTTTAAAGACAAATATTTTTTAATGATATCAGAGATCCATCCGACCCTACATAGACAGCAATACAACTGAAACGTTTCCAGGTCCAGAAACATAGTAAAAACACAGGTAAAACTATGCAAGTAATTAATGACAGAATTTTCATTTTTTGGGTGAACTGACCCTTTAAGCCCTTTTTAGGCCTTATTAAGAATTCAGATTTTTTAAGACCAACACAAACCATGCTATATACACAGTACAAACTATATAAATAAATATACATGAGACCCTGAACATGCTTCAGGATAAGGGTTCCTTTAAAGAGCATTATGGTTTTGGACTGACCTTGGCATTAGAAACTTCAAAACCCTTAATATCTCAGTGATGCCTCATTGTCTCTCTCAGTCCTTATAGCGCTGACTGTATTTGATTTATGGTGGTTGCAATGATGAACATATGCTCCACAAACCATGTCAGAGCAGAGGGAGATAAAATGCATTGCTTGGTTGATTGTAAATCAAAAATAAATTTCCTGCCATGCCAAATGACAAATATGGCAGAATTACAGTACAGAGAGGAAAACAATGGTTTTGAGAGATCTTGCTGTGTCTGTGGTGTTAGTAAAATTAAACTGTTTTATCATACTTTATTCTATTTATTCTATATTTGATTCTATTGGAACAATGATAATAGTGCTTTAAAATACAGGTTGTGAAGTGGCTAGTGCACTACATGTCAGCAGAAAAACTCAAACCTGACCTCCACACATACAGGATGTATTTTTGAGAGAAATAGGCAGTTAGGTTGGAGGAGGGCTGCTGGGAGATTGATTCAACAAAATGGCATATATTTACCAGCAGCATTGCAATTGGCTAGATTATACTGCTATTCTCTTCTCGCAAACAAATACAAATACAATCCTTCTGAAACTCACCCCGGCTAAATCAATCAAACATAAGCACGTTATGTCACTGGGACACTGTCCGTGCCGCAGCAGCAGTCTCATGAGAGAGAGTATTCAGAGCAGTACACAGCAGGGCCTCAACAAAACACACATATGGGAACGAGATGGATAACACTTCATGCAAACACGCACACACACTGACTTAGATTGCCAAACACAAAATCCTAACACAATACTGTATATCTGCCGTCTGTCATGAATCATTGATGTGAGCTTCCCAGCCCCCTCTCATCCTGCAACAGATCACACAACACATCCATTAACTGAAGCACTGATGGGAAATATCTGAGTTAACCTCTTCCCCCTGAATTCCAGCATACAGGTGAAGGAGAGGGCGAGAAAGGAGAGAGCAGGTTCTGTCTTTAGGGGAGGAATAACCTCTACATAATGTGAGCCAGAATGCCACACTCTAATTTAAAGCAGAAAGTTGTTGTATCAATTGAACCACTTTAATTCAGTTCAGTTGAACAGAATAGTGAAGTAAAGGTGGTTATAAAAAATAACCACCTGTAGGACCATTTATGGTTAAGTGTGACCAGTTTAACCTCTGGCTACCACCCCCAGTCCAATGGTCAAGCGGAAAGATTGAACCAAGAGCTCACCCGGTTTTTAAGATCCTACTGTCATGCCAACCAGCAAGACTGGAGCCAGTAACTTCTATGGGCCGAGTACGTCCAGAATTCCCTACAAAAACCTGTCACTGGAATGACCCCCTTTAAATGTGTATTGGAATACCAACCACCTCTCTTTCCTTGGTCAGGAGAAGCCTCCAGCCTACCTGCTCTGGATCACTGGCTCCAACGTAGTGAGGAAACTTGGGATCAGGCTCACATTCACATCCAGAGAGCCGTACGAAGGAGGCCCTACAAGCAGACCGCCGCCGAAGACCCCATCCCGCCTACGAACCCTGGACAGTGGGTATGGCTCTCGTCCAGGAATCTACAACCATATTGCAGGAAGTTAAACCCGAGGTACGTGGTTCCTTTTAAAAATAATCAAACAAATTACACCAGTTTCATTTTGCTTAGAATTACAAGCCTATATTACAAGATCTTACCCACCTTTCATGTCTCCTTGTTCAAGCCCGCTGATGTTCCCGGGAGGACAGGAGGGAGGGACCAGGACATGGTCACCATCCCCGAGGTACCCCCCCAATCATCAATGGAGAGGAGGCTTACCAGGTCAGAGAAATCCTGGACTCTCGGAGTCGAGGCCGCATGTTGCAATACTCTGGGTTATGGGCCAGAGGAGAGATCCTGGATCAATACCACAGATATTCTGGACCCATCCCTCACAGAAATCTTTCACGAGGCTCATCCTGAGAGACCAGCACCCAGATCACGCAGTAGACCCCGACGCCGCCCCACTCACTTCAGGAGCGCCTATAAGGTGTTAGAAAGTGATCCTCTGTGGCTCTGTCCGACCTCTATCAGCGGGAACATTCCCCGGAATATTAACGTTCCTGTGGACCGCATTCACTCACGCCCCTCGGGGATTTCTGCCCCAGCTGTTGTATATTATCTCCCCTTTATAAGGATGAAGTTGGAGTCAGATCATCGCAAAGTTTTGACTGTGCCTGTCTGACCACGTTCAATAAAGATCTGCTGCTGCAAATGGATCCGATGTCTTCTCAGTCTGAATCACAGAATTATTACAAATCATAATTGTGGGTCAAATCTGCAGTTATGGGAAACATAAGTCACTATGAAATGTAAAGTTGCAATTTTGACAAAGTTGCAATAACAAACTGCAGTTGTGCCACAATTGTGAAAAGTAAAAGTCACAGCTGTTGGATATTAATGGGTTCAAAATGTTAGATTGGATTAGATGGTTATCGGTTTCAAGTTGTTTGTGTAACTATCACCATTTAACACTCCTTTAGTAACACTAGATGGTCAATGAATGAAAAAAAAACATTAGGGAACTGAAGTATTTATCATACTGCTCCTTAAACATAACTCAATAAATGCCTAAGCAAAAAAATGTGGCTTCTTGATTTACCATCACCCTAATTACAAGGCCAGGGAGCCAGCGGCAATCAGTTTGAATCACGGCAGCTTATCAGTTGAACATTTATTATGGATTGCATAAATCGTGTTGGGGATGGTATTGACGAAGTGAGCTGTGAATCTGTGGGAGCCCATGGCGATGCTGAAATTAATCTCTCGTTAATGTAGGTAGTTAGTGTGCTTGCTTCACCTCTTCTTTTCATCTGTCCATTATTCTTTTCATGCTGTTCAGAGAGAGAAAAGAGAGCAGGTTAGTGGCTTTGATTCAGAGCTACGAAAAAAGACGTGACTGAGATCAAAGCCTGTGTACTGCGAGACGAGAGAGGAAACGGCCTTGAAAAAAAGCAAGACAAAGAGAAAGCGGTCATCTGATCAGCCAAGATTGAACTGGAAGGGAGAGACAATTTAACTGGAAAACAATAGAATAGATAGAAATGAGCAGAAATACCAGCTAAAGTGTAATTTCTGCACACCTAGATCCACCAAACTGAAAAATAATGATTTAATAATGATTTCAAACAGGTTTTTCTAATCACTAACTCTATCTACCATTGGTTGTAAAAACAGGTAGCCCCACCCTAAACATTTCAGACTACTCCTAGGGTATACTTACACTAGGCAGTTTGAACCGTGCCCGAGTGCGTTTGACCACCAAAGTGCGGTACGGTACGCCCGGACGCGGTACGTTTAGCCGTCCCTGGCCCGCTTGGAAGAGGTGTGCTAGAGCCCGGTTCAGTTGGACTCAGGCGCGGTTCGCATGTAGTGTGAGCGCTAACCGTGCTGGAGCACGGTCTATGGCAGAGGTGCAATGTTTGTTTTACAATAAGCTGTAAGAGGGCTGTGGACCACCGCAGACCAAACGACTCAAAATTACGATCCACAAAGTAAACAGAGTGATGGACGGCACGCTTGCAGAAATCATATGTGAGTGCAGGCCAGAGGGGGAGTGGGGAGGGGGGACATTCGTACTTTGGCCCGGTTCATGAGTACACCCCTAATCATATGTAATTTCACCAGTCACTCAGAAAACATCTACTATGTTTCATCACGATCAAACAAAATAAACGTTTGTGTTATATATTGTCACACCGACACACTCACCTGACCCGGGATCAGCACTCACGGAGATCGCACAACCAACCATCACGAGATCACAATCACCAGACTA
>JAUYWG010000022.1:2482894-2526819 GCA_034779775.1 Enteromius afrohamiltoni | reverse complement strand
ATATATGAAAGTCTAATGTTTATCAGTACATTACAGAAAATAATGAACTTTATCACAATATGCTAATTTTTTGAAAAAAACCTGTACATTGTATGGGTCAAAATGATGGATTTAATTTTTTTATGCCAAAAATCATTAGGATATTAAGTAAAGATCATGTTTCATAAAGATATCTTGTAAATTTCCTACCATAAATAGTTTGCAACTTAATTTTTGATAATAATATGCATTGCTAAGAATTTCATTTGGACAACTTTAAATCTGATCTATAATAAAACCGTACATCAATGGAAAGCTTATTTATTTTTACACAAATTCAGCCTTGACAAGACATCTTTTAAAAAACAAAATAATCTTGCTGACCACTAAATAGTGGTGTGCATTATATATATCATCTGTGATAATCTCATATTTGTTGTTTTAAAGTTGTGCGAGTATTTAAAAAAACAAACAAAAAAAAAATTCAAAACACCCCTACAGAGCACACGCACGCATTACAAGTCTAGACTTTTTTTTAAGATGCCAGTTTTTGCTCTATTTCACCAACAAAAATAACTCCAAACATAGCCACAACACAGTTTAGTTTAAATCGTTTGAAACATTAGTATTCAATGTTTTTGTTCAATATATCAAAATTAATTAATGCATTTGCAACTGCAGGTTAAATGCATTCATGTTCTGCATTAAACAATAAATACAAAAAATTGGCTTTTTTTGGTAAAAATGCCCATAAAAGTTCTAACTCAATTTAATTTAATTGAAAAATATGAATTTCTATCTGTGTGAACTGACCAGCACACAGAATATGAAAAATATCAAAAACTTTAGCAGTCAGTTTAATAAATCAGCACAATAACACACTCAACAAAATTTCTTACTCATCATTATCGATAATTCTGTCAATATCGCACACCTCTACCACCAAACTGTATCATAATGTTAGAAGATTTTGGTTTTATTAATGCTCACAAAGGCTACATTTATTTAATCAAAAATGCAGTAATAATATTGCAAAATATTTTAATTTATAATAAATGTTTTCCATTTTCCATATATACAAAAAAAAAAAATTATTTCTACGAAAGCACACTGAATTCTCAGCATCATTACCCCAGTCTTAACAAATATGCTGATTTAGTGCTCAGGTTGGTTTAGTTATTTTTAATTTCTGCAGAGATTTGAATGCAAAATTGTTTTGATATATTACTACTTAACCATGTCTAAGCCTAACCATGCCGAGTCTATTTTCCAGTTGCGTTAAGCATTCAGTTTGAGTGTTTCTTACATTGCTGTGGGGAATATAAGGAGGTTCAGTGTAACCCCTGATACTGTAGAGTCCAGCCTGTTGCTGCTCTTCCAACTTCAAGGATTCAATCTCTGATTTCAGCTCCTTCAGCTGGTCTTGAAGATGTTTGCTCTTCTCCATGTACTCTAGCCTACACACACACACACGAAGACAGCAGCATACATTCAGCTTCAGTTTTCAGCAGTTCTTCAGACAGAACGTGATCGAGTGCGTACCGTTCTCTCTCAATCTCCATAGAAAGTCTTTTCATGTCCGAGTCCTTGAAATCCATTCTGATGGCGCTGCCCATGTCTACAGTCGTATCTGGACTCTCTGGCCCAGGGGGTGGAGGAGGGCTGGAGTATGCCGCTATTAACTGAGTGCATGACACAAATAACGTGTTTTTAAAGTGTAATACGCCTAATAAACAACAGAATACCTCTCTAACATGTCATAGCAACATTACAGGGTATGTTGATTTGGTGATTTCCAGGAGTTTCTGCTTTGCCCTCCGTTCTGCATCTTTAGCCTCACTCAGATCTTGTTTCAGGTGGTCAGCCTCCTTCAATCTGAACCACAAAATACAACAAAAGAATTGATATTCTCTAATTAAATGTCTCTGTGATACTTGATTCTGGTTAGAAAATAACAGCATAGAGTATCAAGATATAATTACAATGATTTTTTTCAGGACTCCCTGAAGAATAAAAAAGTTAACTGAACAACACTTATCTGAAAAATAATATATTTGTAACATTGTTTCTTATGAGCTATTTTTTTTATTGTACATGCCTTGAAGTTTAAATGGCAGTGTATCATGATTTCCATACACATTATTGATCTAATTTCAACATTAATTAAAAAAAATAAATAAATATTGAGCACAAAAAACATCATATTAGCATATTAATGATTTCTGAAGTGTCACATGACACTAAACACCAGAGTACTGGTATTTCAAAATACATTAAAATAGAAAAGTTATTTCGTTTCACAATATTACTGTTTTTACTATATTATCGATCAAATAATTGCACCCTTGGAGGGAATTTTAAAAAATCTTAGTGTTCTCTATTCTCTATCTCTATGGTATCTACTGACTCACCTCCTCTCTGACTGCTCAACGAGCTTAACCGCCAATTGTTCTGCTTCTCTCATCTTCTGCTCCATCAGCCTCTTCTCCTCTTTGGTTTTGAGGGCTGTGACCTCCAGCCTCTGCCTCTCCTGTTCTGCTTCAGCTGCTTTGTGTGCTAGTAGCTTGGCCTCCTCCTCGGCGATCTGGGCTTTCTCTGCCAGAAGGTCGGCCGTCTCCTCAGAGCGCAGCTGCAGAAAGGGAGAGAGATAAGAAAGTCTTACCGGATCAGGCTCAGGGAGTGTCAGAGCATGGATGGAATTCTAATGGGAGTCCAGGACAATGGTTTGGACCTTAATAGCTCTGCAGTTCATCTCAAATTTACGTCTGGACCACATACGTTTATACCGCTGGGGCCATGAGGAAATATATTACAAGCTGGCAGGGAACAGAAAGTAAACTATATGGCATCACTCAATTTCAAGCTTGGCAAAACCCTCACTAGAGCTTCATTGGCCATTCGAGCCTCGTCCTGTATCTGGAACAGACGACGCTCCATCTCTTCTTTCGCTCGCTCTGCATCCTCCCTCATCTGCTTCTCCCGTGCAAGAATCTGACGCTCGACCTGAACACACACACACACACACACAAAGACAACGGGAGAGATCTTGCATTAAATAATACAAGATGACACTGAATATATTTTTAAAAATCTAATGTTTTGTTCAGCATATTTTTAGAGTGGCCCAAAGCTGCATTTATTTGGTCAATTATACTGTAAAAAAAATTGTTAATAATAATAATAATAATAATTCACAATATTAAAATAACTTTTTTCCATTAAAAAAAAATATTTAATTGATGGCAACAGTGAATTTAATTTTTTTTTTTTTTCACTCATTAATCCAATCTCCAGCATTGAATGATGCTTTAGAAATTATTCTAATATGCCGGTTTGATGCTCAAAAAACATTTCTTACAACTTTTATCACTACTGAAAACAGTTGTGCTGCCTAATATTTGTTTGGAAAGAGTTTATGAATAAAAAAAATGTAATAGTAACAGTATTCCTTTAATTAAAAGAGAAATATTTAAAACAAACTTTTTAACGATAGTGTTCTTTATTCTGCCCATTTAAAGTACATTATCGTATGTAATGCCCTAGTGTTATTGTAACGTTTGTAGGTGTAGTGTGGATTATATTTAATGAATACTTGATTATCAAAACAATTTTTTATTAATAATTCAAAGAGAATTGAAGAGAAGAATTCATAAGAAACGTAACACCCCAAAGCTTGTTTTCATAAATGAACAAGGTTAATGACAATAAACAATAAACTAATGAATGGAAGGGAAAAATGGCAGACCTTTTTCCTGGCCTTCTCCTCTTTGGCCTGCGCCTTCATCTGTTGGACCTCTATGGAATCCACCTTCCTCCTCCTCATGAACAGGTCGTGGTTTCCAATGCACAGCTGTAAGATCTAATTCATACAAATAACATTAGCAGCTATTTTGAAACCCTTTATTACAGAAACACTTATGAAAGTAACTTACCAGTTTGTTAACTCTGAGCTGAGAGGAGTAGAACTTAAAAACTTCCTTTTTCTTGTCCAAAGGTTTGATAGTAAACTGAGAAAAGACACATGCAATAAGTTTGAGCAATTATATATTATTCATTCGTAATTAGGCTGTAATGACCATTATCGTCATTTAATGTTACCTGTTTTGTGAGTCATGTAAGGCTCATATACATAAAATGCAAATAAAAAATTATATTTTTGATGAAGAATTTTCTCTCCCAACCTCTTTCTCACTGTACGAGATGTTTCGGATTCCACTCCAGGGGAAAGATTTGTTGGGGCTGAGCTTGTTGTTGGGGCTGTAGATGTGAAGACCCTGAGCATCAACTCCAAGAAGCAGCTCTGTGTCCCTCTTATTTTGCTGTGAGATTTCATTTTACCATTTATAATTCATCAACTATAACTACAAACCAAATGCATCCAAATACACCAATTAAAATGCAATCATTCCAACTGATCTCAATTCTGAGTAGCAATAAACAGTGGGATCCAAACGTCTGAGACAACAATATTTAGTATTTTACTAATTTAATCTTTTTTTTTAAAAAACAAATACATAAATATTTTGAAATAATTACTCTTTTTTTTTTCTTTTTTTTTTGCATAAAAAAACAAGGTGTGGACCACACTGTGGTAAGCTTTCTCCCATTCAGTGTACAATAAAGAAATATATAAAAAATACAATAAAAATAGAGACTTACTGTAATAGAAAAGTAACTAACTCCATACATCTCTAGATCCTGTGCTATTTTTAGATACTCCATCTCAGCTTCGTCCCTACAAACACAAAACAAATGTAGCGTGTCTTTTATATCCAAGCGGTTTACATGGACAACACAGGATATGCACAGTCTTACCTTGTGATATTTCTGTGTTCGGCATACCAAGCGGTTATCTTCTCTTCCCACATGTCTGGAGTCATCTGGTACTGCATCAGCACCTGGACAATAAAGCACAGAAATCAAACGCATGTCATGTTAATGAATGCAAATGCTGGAGATTGATAAATGAACCAGGTGGTACAGCCAGTCCTCACTCTTTTGGGCAGGAGTTCATCTTGAGCTAAAAAACCTGGCTTGTGAAAGTTTGGATCATAGTCCCCATACTGCAGAAAGGAAGACAAACAGGAAATATTTAAATATTTAGATGCATCCTACGATTGAAAACTCCATTGATATGGAGACCTACCTTGGCCTGAACAGCATATGACGCTAAAAGAACGGAGGCTTCTGGAGAGCAAAATATTTCCTCATCTAGTATCTGCTTCTTGACCTTGGTGCAGAAACAGGAAGAGTTTTCATTTCAACTTTAGAAGACCTTTTCTCAAAGCAAACAAAATAAATGATGTAGAGCAGAAAAGACCATCACGGACAGATATCATGCCAGATTCACAAGAACAACTCCCACATACTTGTAAGAAGAAGAGGTGCTGAGTAATTTCCTGAACGAGCTCATCCTCGACTTTCTCAGGGAAGAATTTGGCGAGAAAATGAAATGTTATCGGAGAGTCCTTAGGAACTTCTTGATCCAAAACCTAGATGGATTTAAAAAACCCAACAACTTGTCAAAGTAACTCATATATTGTTATAAAAAGCACTCAGTAGCAGTTCTGCACTGCGGTTACATCTCACCCGTTTATCAGGCTTCAGCCAGGCATAAGTGTCTTTCACTGTGTATCGAAGGCCAAAGAACCACGTTTCCCTCAAACCAATGGTCCGGCACACTAGATCAAACAAATCTTTCCCTTTCCATTTGACCTGAAAGACACGGATACACATAAAAAGATGATAACACAGGCAGACAGAAACCAAAACACACAGTTATGCATGTTCATATTTGTTTACCTCACAACTGAACTCCATTTCAGCATCCATGGTGCTGACTTTGACTTTAAAAGTCTTCGGTTGCTTCTTTTTTAGACCCAAAATCGACATCGTGACTTCTTAATCACCTGAATACAAAAAAAGCTACTGTGAAAACCCAGTATATTTTACATAAGCAAGCATTTATTCATGAAAGCAGTTAAGCTGAGAAAATATATCGACAAATGTAAAAAATGGAGAACAATTCATAGTTATAAATGCATCTTGATAGTAAAAAATATATATCTTTTTAAGTATGTAAAATAATTAATTAAGCATTTCACATCCTTTGCATTATATTTAGTGCAGCACGTATCTTTCTATACAAGTGCTACTTTCACAATTCACATGGCAGATGCATGGAGTCAGACCACCACAGGTAGGACCACAATGATTATTTACACCGTGCTGTAGATTAAAGACTTCTTTTCACTTTCAAGAAAACATCAGTTTTATCTTTTTTGAGTCAGACACAGTCTGCCATGTTATAGCGAGCGAGCAAGAAGTAACGTATGCGACTTAACAAAGCTTGAATTTCTTTCTTTAAACCCAACATGAAACACTGAGCTAGCTAGCGCATTATCTCCGTTTGTAGCGGTGAAATGTCACATTAAACCGTAAAGACAATACTTCAAAATATAGTTGTTAAAGATTTAATAATGAAAGCGGCTAAAGTTACCTTGAATAGGTTGTGTGCTGAAACAGGCCCGATCCACGGCGAGGATTTCCAGTCTCTCCGCTAAACCAGAACAATGCAAACCGGATTTGGTTTGCTCCCCTACATGGAAATCGCAGTAAAGCAGTCGAAAGGTGTTTAAAACTCTTTAAAAGCGTCCATTTTCTTATTAGACCGTCAGCTGGGCGGTTGTGGGATATAAATCTGATGCTATGTTTAGTTGAATGTGTTGGATAGAGGGTTTGGAATACTTTGTTGTTGGTTTTCTTTAGCGCCCTCTACTGGAAAGACGAAGAAGAACAATTTAAGGAATTTGCTACAGTGGTTTATGTGCACACTGTTAGTTAAATAACATTTTAATGAGAGACTGATGCTGTTATCTGATTTTTTTAATTTGAGTTCGTAAGTTAGTTTAATGCGTAATGTTTAATTGGACATAATTTACATGACTTTCATATATGTGACCCTGGACCACAAAACCAGTCGTAAGGTCAAATTTTACAAAACTGAGATGTATACATCATATTAAAAGCTAAATAAATAAGCTTTCTGTTGATACATGGTTTGTTAGGATAGGACAATATTTGGACGAGATACATCTATTTGAAAATCTGGAATCGGAGGGTACAAAAATATCTAAATACTGAGCAAATCACCTTTAAAGTTGTCCAAATGAATATCTTCTCAATGCATTTTACTAATCAAAAATGACATTTTGATATGTTTACACTAGGAATTTTACAAAACATCTTCATGGAACATGATCTTTACTTGATTTCCTAATGATTTTTGGCATAAAAAAAAAAAATCAATAATTTTGACCCATGTATATTTGGATATTGCTACAAATAAACCCCAGCGACTTTTGTGGTCCAGGGTCACATATTTGCTTGTAGTTACAAATTATGTTTACAAAATATTTACATGATTTTATCCAAATGCAATCTGCAGTTTACATTTTACTTTTATATAAACATTATATAAATGTATGGACTTGTCACAAAGTCATAAAAATATTCCGAAAGAAATTGCCTGAAAGCACACCAGAGTTTGTCATTTTCCCTGAAGGAATGGCGAACAGCAGTCGGACCTTTTCTGATGTGAGGAATGTGATCCTGTCAGCCCATAAAAACACAGGGGCCCAAGATAAGGTTGGCTTCTATGATACCTGGGCTGAAAACTATGAGCAGGTAAACTTTAGGCGCCAGTACTTTTCCCCCGCACTTTTTTCATTAAAAACTATTTTCATCTGTAATTTGCTTTCTCAGGACGTAGCGCTGCTGGATTACCGCGCTCCCTTGTTAGCAGCTGAGTGCGCAAGCTCATTTTTCAGCGGTGACAGAGAGAAGGCCGCTGTCCTGGATGTGGCGTGTGGAACAGGCCTGGTCTCCGCACATGTAAGCATTGCTTTATTTGAATTCTGGTGGGCAACAACATGATAAACCTGGATAAGCTGAGAGTGATTTTTTTTTTCTCGATTCCGTTTGTTTGAGGAAAGCTGAAGAAAATGGGGTTTCGTCATTTTGTTGGAATAGATGGAAGTTTGAAGATGCTGGAGTTGGCAAAGAAAACCGGTCTTTATCAGCAGCTTACGCAATGTCTGCTCGGTCAAGATGAAATTCCTGTTAAATCTGGTAACCATGCTGTGGGCTTTAATGCTTTTACTGTCAAAATGTAATCTGTATTTACTTATCAGAAATGCCTGTTTGGATGTCATGTTGCAATTTCAGCCTGTTGTAATAAAGATAAGCAGTTACAGAGTAAATCCACAGCTTTGTTGAAAAGAATTTCATATGAATACAAATTTTGATTCATGTTTTAGGTGTAACTAATAACCTGTGTCATAAAACATGCCTTTTTCTCTCCTTTGTCTCAGAAACATATGATGTTGTTATAATTGTTGGAGCTCTGAGCATTGGGCAAGTCCCTTTAACAGTCATCAGAGAACTCTGGGATGCTACGAAACCAGGTAACTTGTACATTTCACAGCTGCATTTTAAGCACCACACCACATCTAAATCCAACGTGTGCGTTTTTCAACATTTCCAGTGAGAAATTAGTTATGTAGTTACTAAACATTTGCTTTGTTATCACAAAAGCTCTCCAAAACCAGTTTCCTGCACAAATCACTACAGACATCTGCCTAAGCTTTCAGACACAGCCCACAGGGTTACTATTCAAGCACTTTGTGGTTTTATTAAATGTGATGTCATTGTACTTTCAGATATTTTCCCAAACTTTATCATTCTCTGTGACAGGTGGCTATGTGTGCATGACCACAAGAGGAAACATGGATAACCGGGAGTACAAGGCTGAAATGGAGCAAATGATCACAGCACTTGAGGAAGAGCAGAAATGGAGCCGTGTGACTGTAGTTGAGGTGGAGGAGTGGGAGAAGGCCGTTTCAGAACAGGACAGCGGGTACATTTCAGGTGCCATTTATTTGTATCGGAAAGGTTTTAAATGCAGTCTGTGATTTTAGGACCAAACAAGGGAAACCCAAATATGACCAAATATGCTCAATAATCCATGCAGCTGTTCAAAAGAGCTCTTTTCCCACCAGCAGGTGGTGGCATTTTGTCAGAAATGTTAAGATCACTTGTTTTGAAAATGTTGTTTTTTTTCCCCCAGAGAAGCCGCATGATAAGAGAAAAGCTTAAACGTGATCTATTTGTTTGTTTTGGCACAAAGTTATGTCACTTGGCACTGGTACGCTGTACAGCCGTTCGAAAAACTTTAAGGTTTTTGTTCAAATAAAGTCCATGGACCTAAAGGATATTGTGAGAAAATGTCTGAGGTGTGTGGTTACAAATCTACCATTCCCTAGTTACATCTAACCTTTCGGTTTGCCACTCCTCGATACTCCGATGCTAAACTTTTGAAACCGCCATATCCGCTGGTGTCATGTGACAACAAAAAAACACACAAACAGACTGTAGAGTGTGTACATTAAATAAAACGACTGTACAAGAAAATATGGATTTTTCAAAGGTTGTTGTCGTTGAAATCCAGTGTTAAAATTGCATTATACCATATGTGATTAAATAAACATCAATACCTAACAACGGCCATTAAAGTACATTTGATTTTGTGTGAGTTAGACAATATTTTAGATGTATATAACTAAATTAACACATTCCAAATTAACATAGAGTAGATATAACATTTTATTAGTTTGTAAGTCTTTTTATTAACATTCACGACAGGTTCACAGTGTTCTGACTAAACAAATATTAGGGCACATGCAAAGGCATTCAGGAAGTATTGACCATATTTAATAACTTGTAACAGCTAATTCAATTGAGCTTTTAACTTTTGGGTTTATCACTTCAGCTTAAGCTTCGCTACAGCACACTCTTTTTAAACATTCTGTGTCTCGACAGAATGCAAAGCACTTTCATGAGGTGATACTTTCTGTTAAACCGGTTTGGCCTGGATCTGCCGTTTCATGCAGTGTTCGAGCTGACACACATGAAAGGCTAACAATGAAGAGAGTGTTCTTTTCCCTCCCTTGTAACATTTCAACCGAACCATTGTCCATCTCTGAAAGACCACCTGCGTGGCCAAGATCATAGCAGTGCTTAATATAACTATATGACTGTATTCAACCAGAAATATGCTCACTCTAGCTTCCTAGCAGGAAAACAACATAGTATTTGAATAGAACTGACCAATTTCCATATGTTTGTTAAGGAGGCGTCAGGTTTTTTTATGCTACAAAGGAGAACTGCGCTAAGTACAGTGCGTAACATCATGGTTAAACATTTTTACAATCATAAATTCACAAACAAGAGCTATTAGAATGAACTATAAAACAGCATAATTATCATGACTGCTAAGTGTAAGTTACAGTGCAAATCTTCATCTCGATCAGCTGCACCTCCTAAAGTGTCTCAGAAAAATATCAGGATAAACTAACTGAGATCATTATCAGTACTAAGGTTCAACCTCTAAAATATTCTTCATTTAATTACACATTCTTCGTATTCACAGTGCTGTGGCAGATATATAACTGTCCAAGTGCATTTAAGTCCTTCAATCAATGGCAAATTTTGCCAGAATTAGCTGTCTCCTTATTCAAATGTATGTCTTGGGAGCATCTTCAGTCTCAATAGGATCAGAGGCAGTCAGTGTCTGGTCCAAACCATCATCAATCAGTTGGGACTTAGTCGACGCCCCCTCGTCCCGCTCAGGTTCTGGCATCATTTCGGCAAGCTGAGACTTTGTAGTTGACGGCCTGCTCAGCTGGGAGCCCGCAGAAGGAGGTCTGCCCTGATTCAAAGGAGCTTTCTGACTCCACTGGGACCTCACAGATGGAGCGCCACTCTGAAGCGACCTCACAGAGACAGGTCGCATCCTCTGGGAGCCCGCCCTGCTGGACCCTGCCTGAGAAGAGCGTACAATCAGGTACTTCACTGAACGGCCGCTGTCATCTTCTGCTTTTTCTTTGCAGATAGTGGTGCAGAGCATTCCTCCTCCCAAAATGAGGACGATGGATGCGCCCCAACCGACATAAATGGCACCACCGATCTCCCTTCGCTGGGCATCGGTCATCTGCGGGTTGTAAAAAGCTCTCACCACAATCCCAGCCGACCAGGAGACGGGGATCAGGCAGACAACTCCGGCAACAATCAATATGACACCGGCAGCTGTGGCGATCCTGGATTTGGATCTTTTGGATCGGTCCATGAAAATGGTGCACTTCCCTCCGATGAAGGCTAAAACAAGGCCCGCTGCTCCCAAAAGCACTGCCATCACCATGAGTGCCCGAGCTGCCTGCAAATCGGTGCTTAGCGCGAGCGTTGATTCGTACGGTTTGCACTGCATTTGGCCCGTGCTTTGGATCACGCAGCTCATCCAAATGCCCTCCCACATGATCTCTGAAGTTACAATGGTGGTCCCAATGAAGGCAGTCACACGCCACATTGGCATGATGCAGGACAGGAGGGCTCCCACCCATCCCAGTAGCGCCAAGGCGCTGGCTAGCATGTGCATGCCTAGAGAAGCCATTTCGCTGAGGTTCAGTTATCCACGTCCACAGCTACACTAAGGCCTCTTCTTGCCAGTTAGAGCCTTTTTGAAGGCCGTGTGGTGTTTCCTTCTTCACTCATTCCTGTCTGGAGCTCGGCTTTCACTCTGGTGACAGTGATGAGGTGTTTGTATGCTAAAAAGAGAGAGTATGACTGAGGAGGCGGGTGCAGTTAAACAGACCAAGCCTCCATTAGCCCGCACACTACCAGACTAACCAGATTCCTTTTTCTAGCCATGGACTAAATGGGCGGGTCAAATAAAAATAGGTAGATGGGCTTCTGTTTAGTTGAGAATTTGCATTAGGCTTATGAAAAGGGCTCAGGTGTTTGTGTGTCATGCAGTTTCGATCTCACGTTTTTGTTTTTATGTTTTAGAGATTGGTTTGAAGTGCTGACCACCAAGCCTGTATATTTAATAGCATAATCATTAAATAACACTTTATATTGTGGTTACACCTATTAGTTGCTTATTAGCATGCATATTACTAGAATATTAACCATTTATTAGTGCTAATTTAGTACATATTAACGCCTTGTTCTACATGACCTTATTCTACATCCCTAATCCAATACCTAAACTTAACAACTACCTTACTAACTATTAATAAGCAGCAAATTAAGAATTTACAATGGTAAAAATAGTACCTAGTACCTAGTTTTACATATTCTAAAGTGTTAAAAATAAAAATGAATGAAAATTCTGTTATAATAAATCATAAACCTGTATGGTGGTTCCGTGCAACATAATAGAAGCTATTTTTTGATGAATGTTTTTGAAGTCTCACAAAATATTGCTATTAATTCTATAAAAATATTTTTTTTATCGTTTTGGAATGATATGAAGGCAATAAAATGATCACAGAATAAATGTTTTGTGTGAACTGTCCCTTTTAAATGACTGATTGTGCTACTATACTGCCATTCATTTATTATGCATATATTATGGAAGATAACTAATTTAAAGGACTATAATAAATTGTAAAGTGCCAAATTGTATGCCAAACAGGATTGTTGTGACTGTTTACAGTCTTCCTTATTATATTTTTGAATGATTAGGCATGATGAGTCACAGACCATTTATTTCAAGTATTTTCTTAAGGTCAGAAAACAGCAGTGAAGAGAATGCTAAAGCCGCTCATTACATTTAGATTTTGTTATCATCATACCAAAGGGTTGAAACTCTAGTTGTGGGTCAGTCGTGGTGTGGAAAATACCTACCCAAAAAAAATAAAGCCAGTTTCTTTCTGTTGTAATCGTAAAATGTGGGAATACACACACAGTCACAATGTTTGAGTGCCATAATAATTTTTATTACGTATACATTGCTACATATCATATGAATAATTGTTATTAGGTGAAATTAAAATAACTAGAATCACAGTTTAATGATTTTGTCAAAGTACGCTACCACTGATTGACTTTTAAATCATAAAATGACAAATATGTATTATTGCACTACTGTTGAAAATAAGTGCTTTAAATCAATCAAAAGTGACAGTGAAGACATTTATAATGTTAGAAAAACTTTGTTCTTTTAACTGTTTTTCTTTATTGCTCAATAATTATTCAAATAGAAAACAATTAAAAACAGTATTTCACAACATTAGTTTTTGATCAAATAAACGTAGGCTTGTGAACACAAACTTCTTTAAAAAAACATACCAACACACTGACCTCAAACATTTAAACGCTGATTTATATCAGGTGAGCAGTAACTTTTAAATGAAAGACAAAACGAAAGTATTTTGAACACAGTGCTGTCAAACTCAATGTTAGTTCTTGTGCAGAAACAAAACTCCTGGGGCAACTTAATTTCAGTTCAGTTCAGTTCTTCAGCTCTCTATCATTTGTTTAATCAGTCCTTCTTTTTATACGTAAGCTTTGCTGCTGTCAACAGACCTGGCTTTTGTATACATCACATTGCGGCGATCTTCCTCACGTGGTGGGCACGAGGCGCAGAGGAGCCCTCCACCCAAAAGCAGCAAACCTGCAGAAGCCCAGCCAATGTAAAGCGCCTCCCCAAGCTCCCTCTTCTGACCTTCCACCAACAAAGGGTTGTAGAAGTCCCTGATTATGGTATTCGCGGTCCAGCAGACAGGAATGAGCACAAGAAGTCCAGCAATGATGAAGATGACTCCACTGGCGATAGCGACCTTCGCTTTAGCCGCCTCTTCTTCCACAAAGTTGGTGCATTTTCCTCCTACGATGCTCATGATGAGTCCAAAGACCCCAGCGATGATGGCGATGATCACCAAGGCTCTGGCGCCTTGCAGATCTTGAGGAAGAGCCAGGAGAGAGTCGTAGATCTTACACTGCATCTGTCCTGTGCTCTGAATCACGCAGTTCATCCATAAACCTTCCCAAATGATCTGCGAGGTCACAATGTTCGCTCCGATGAAGGCAGACACCTTCCAGCTGGGCAAGCCACAGATGACGATGCTTCCCAAGAAGCCAACCATGGCCAGGCAGATTCCCAAGATTTGACATCCCGAAGACGCCATGTTTTTGTACTTGTTGCCTTAAAGGAATGAACGCAGAAAGACCTTGATGTTATTCCCAGTGGCCGTTGGCTATGTCTCTGTATTGTTATACGTAACACTCAGTTATAGGCTATGTACAAAAAATGGGGGATGGAACCAGTTTTAAGGTCTTTCCAGCTAGACTTGTTTCCTCCGATTACTGGCCAAGGCAAATGTTTAGCCAAAGCCGCCAAACTAGTTTTGTTTAAACGGACCCGTATTAGAAGCTGAAAGTGTAAAAAAAAAAAATCTGGTCACTCTTTATATTAGTTACTATGTACTTGCATTAAAAAATAAGTACAGTATAGTTACTGTGGTAATTTTTTATTGCAAAACACTTTTGCTGCTATTGAGGTTAGGGTTTTGGTGATATGGGTAGGTTTAAGGGTAGGTTAAGATGTAAGGGATGGGTCAAAAGTGTAATATAAATGTAGAAATGTAACTACAAAAAAATTATTACAGCTGTAACTACGTATAGGTATTTTTAAAAGGTACAATGTACGTACACTATAAATGGCTTTTTAATTTTTTTAATGTATAGAATGAACTTGAATGTCAGTCTTCTCTTGGAGTGTAAATTATAGTTATAAAGTTGACTAAAAAGCTGTAATAAGACACTGCTGCTTCTGCATATTCATCTTTCTAGAATTGACTTCTAGTTGCTTTTATTTACTTTATGTGTTACTGTCACAGTAAGTAATCTTTGATTTTTCTAAATGTAATACAGCTGTTTGTTTGATATTATCATGTCTCTCTCTCTCTCATGTATCTGGTTTTCCTGTGGGTTTTTTTCTGTGCAGTCTAGAAATTAAGGTACAAAAGCTGTCTGGGGTGGTACCGTTTTAGAAGGTACATGTTTGTAACTAAAGGGTCAATTTTGGTACTTTGATGAAACATATTAATACTTCATATTACATACATACATATTTTAACCTAATAAATACTGTTTTAAAAAAGCACCACCCTGGTGACGGCTTTTGTTTCTTTTTTTTCTGAGAGTGTGGGATATTGTTTTTATTTTTATTTTTTGTTGTTTCTCTGCGTTCATCTTAATAACTTCGCTGTCTGTAAGTGGTCTTACCGCAAAATATCTAAAATTGTATATATAACTTCTGATAGCATAGATTACTGTATATGATTGTGTAAATGTTTAGTTGATCGCTATATTAGAGCCTCTTGCTCTTCTTTTATTTTGTGTACTTTAAAATATTCCACACAATAATCTTAAATATTCTTGTGAATTATCCTTCAGTCAAACCTGTGCTAAATATGCATATAATTTGTGTTTTCATTGTGTTCTCCAAATTAGAATAAGTAAAACACAAAACAATTAACATAGAAAGAGACAAGAATTAAGTAGTAATATTTATTTGACATTTTCACATTTT
Source organism: Enteromius afrohamiltoni (assembly GCA_034779775.1). Classification (NCBI taxonomy): domain Eukaryota; kingdom Metazoa; phylum Chordata; class Actinopteri; order Cypriniformes; family Cyprinidae; genus Enteromius; species Enteromius afrohamiltoni. The sequence goes on along the minus strand of JAUYWG010000022.1, from coordinate 2,511,407 downwards.
GGTCACATATATGTAAAATAAATCCAAGGCAAACTCAAATCTTAAAAAAAGTTTAATAACTATACATCTAATAACTATAGAACACTACAGAAGACAGACATACAACAAATTTAAAAAGGGGAGTTACTACTGGATTTTTTTTTCATTTGAGCCTGCAAATGAATAGAACATTGTGACAAAATAAAGAAATATTTTCATACACTGTGTCTGTGCTGTACCAATTGCACTGTGCTGTTCTTTTTAAATCTTCCTTTATGGTTTTTAATATATATATATATATATATTTAATTTCAGCTAATTATTATATTTTCAATTTTATTTTTAATGATTTTTAATTTCTATGAGCACTGATTGTTTGTAAAGCACTTCAAATTACATTTTTTTATAATTACCATTCAGACAATTTCTATGAAATGTGCTAATATAATAATTAATATCACTAAGCTCATTTGTGACCATATAAATGCTTTTGTACAAACAGTCAGATGTTTTTGCTTCTTTGAGCTCAGTTTTTGCAGCATTATGCTACATACACATACATACGCAAGTATATTTGATGCTTTGCCTTGTGCAACTGACATTTTTACAGATATGACATGTTGAGTCCACATGCCAAAGGCATGTTTATAAAAACATAAAACAGTCCTTAAATTTTGACAGCTTTGCTGAGATCAGAAAAGAGATATTACAGACACAATCAGGAACATCTCTTGAGTCACTTGAGGTTGAACCAACACATCTGGATCAACATCTGTTGGAGTATGAGCTAAGGAGCAGCCCACCACCTACAATCAGCAGAACACCAGCCACCCATCCTACAAAGATGGAGGCTCCCAGCTCTCCTTTTCTCCCCGATACTCCTTCAGGGTTATAGAAGTCACTGATGATAACATACGCCGACCAACTGACAGCAATAAGGCACATTGCACCTGCAACTATAAAGACAGCACCAGCTGCTATTCCAATGTTAGTCTTTTTAAGCCGCTCTTCTCTGTAAAAGTTGGTGCAATCTGCTCCAACCACGAACAGTCCGACCGCGAGCACACTGACAGCGATAGAGGCACATATCAATGCTCGAGCTGCCTGGAGATCTTGAGTTAGAGCCAAGATGGAATCATACGCTTTGCACTGCATGTGAGCGGTGCTCTGCAGGACGCAGTTCATCCACAAGCCTTCCCAGAAAACCTGTGCTGTCACAATGTTTGCTCCCACGAAGGCTGTCACTTTCCACATAGGCAATGCACACACCAGGATAATACCACATAGGCCCAGCACAGCCAGACATGCAGCCAAGATTTGTCGTCTCTTCATCTTTTCCGGAACAAAGGCAAATCATCTGCAGTTAAAGAGAGTAAAACGTTGAAGTTGTAAGAGTGAATGCTATTGACAAAGTGAATGCGCTTCCTTGTTGTGCCTCAGGTATTGGTATTTGAACAAAGAGAAAGCCAAGCAAGGGGAGGAGGCCAGTATAGAGTTTCCTGCTCAACTTGATTCTTCTACTCCGTATGTCCACAGTAAGGACAGATTTATGGAAAAAGTGACAAAAAGTGAATAAGCAATAGCTAGCCTAAATTGAAAACACTGAAATTGGCATGGTTTTACTAAAGCGGTAGTTCATCCAATGTGAAAATTCATATTGTGCCCTGAATGATACATGCACTAAACACTATGGGACCCAATAGTATTATGTAGTAGGAATTATACAAGGTTATTTTATCATCCAACCACAGTATCCCCTCCTACTTCAATATGCAATTAAAGCTGCGACTGCTGAGAGCAACATCATACAAGTGCTTCATTCAGGCAATTAAAGTGCTCCTTTTTGGTATTTTTAGCATAGAAATACCAGCACTATTTAAAAAAAAAAAAAAAAAAAAAAAAAGCATATTCAAACTGAAATGCTCCTTCTGTCTTTATTTACTCACCCTTTTTCTAAATATGTGCCGTGTATTTTGGATTATTTTTTTTTAGATAAGAGGTTCCAAACAATGGTGGAAAATGTGAATGTTAAGTTTATTCCTACACATTTTCTTCATGACAACCCCCCCCAAAAAAAAACAAAAAACTGCCAACTAGTTTCTTGGTTTTTGCTTTTAAAAAAAAAAAAAAAAAACTGTTTATTTGCCCTGCAGCTATAGATGTGGGGTACACGGTTCATTTTATATTAAATGTGTCAAATCAAATCTCTGGGATGATTAAGTTTTAAAAGACTGGTCACAACTTTGAAATCACTTAATTAAAAGCTTCACAATGCCATAGAAGAACCATTGTCTAATGGTTGGTCTAGTGGCCAACACTTGACTCACAAAAGGTTCCTCTTTGAAAGAAAGAACGTTCTTCAGATTCTAAAAGAAGCTTTGACGGAATGGTTCTTTGGGACACCAAAAAGGTTCTATGTCATCGCTCTGAAGAACCATCTGAAGCGCCTTTATTTTTGAGTGTAAATGAATGTTAGACGAACGTAAAAAGAAAGAATTTATTAAAGTTTAAATAGTCATGCAAGACCAGAAAGTTAAAGTTAAAATCTCTTCCTTCACAAACAGGAGAATTCATTTGCAGTTCAGAAAGTCTGAGTTTCTCACACATAGGCACCTGGAGCAGACCTCGGAGCGGAGTACTTCACGGAGTAGCCACGATCGTCACTCTTTGGGCACTGACAGCAGAGAAGCGCCCCCCCAATGATCAGCAGACCAGACGCGCCCCAGCCGATGAACAGCGACGCCCCAAGCTCCCGCTTCTGAGCCTCGGACAGAACGGGGTTGTAGAAGTCTCTGATGACGGTGTTTGCGCACCAGCAGACCGGGATCAGGCACAGAACGCCACCCACCAGGAAGAAAACGCCGGCCGCGACCGCCACTTTAGCCTTCGCATCTTGTTCTTCAATGCAGTTGGTGCACTTGCCTCCAGCGACGGCCAGGAGAACTCCCAAGAAGGTCACGAGGATGGAGATGACAACAAGCGCTCGAGCTGCCTGGAGATCTTGTGGCAGCGCCAGCATGGAGTCGTAAACCTTGCACTGCATCTGTCCCGTGCTCTGCTGGACGCAGCTCATCCACAGGCCTTCCCAGAAGATCTGTGCGGTCACGATGTTGGTGCCAATAAACGCCGTCACTTTCCACAATGGAAGCGCGCAGATAATGATGTCTCCCAACCAGCCGATGACCGCGAGAGCAAGGGCCAAGATCTGAAGTCCAGCAGATGCCATTTTTTTTTTGTTAGTGCGTGAAGTAGCAGACTCTAACAAACGAATGACCTCTACTGTGATTTATAGTGGCTTTTAATTGTTGCTTTGTAATGTGATTTGATGCAGCTGGTCAGAATTTCCCGCTCATTCTCCTAATTAATCTCAATGAGCAAAACAAGGACACAGGCTAATCAACATGTCATTTGCAGGTGGAACATGTCATGTGCCCATCAATCTTTTCTCAATTCTGTCCGTTTCTCAAACGGAAGGCTGCATCCTGCGGAGGACGCATTTGTGGGCTGCATACGCCATCAAGCCTGGTTCAGTTAACTGAGCATTATATTCCCGAGTCATAAGCATAATACAACACTTTACGCTTAAATAAGAATAATTGTAAAATGTATAACTTTTAATACTCTAAAATAGTCAATTATATCCTTATGGAAATGATCTATCCTTTTAACAAACCACATTATAAAACACAAATCAAAGTCTCACACTGAGGCTCATGAATCATTTTATTTTTTCTGAAAGGCTTCATTGATATTTCATCATCTCATTATATTGAGAAATTTGTCTCAGTGTCTGTTGTTTAACATATTCCTTATTATTGTGATTTTATCATAAGAGAAAATGCATTATTATAATAGTACAATTTTTTTTCTTCCTTGTTGAAAAGGCAGAACAGGAACAGTTTAACAGAAGTCAGATGAACCACCAGACATCAGCTGTGTCAAGACAACGTAGGAAACTTAAGGTAATCAGTTTTATTGATTTCAATTGCACATAGTTTTTCTCCAGTTCTGGCACGAGATGCAAAATGTGTGAAAATATATAGACTAACTATTATAAAATAGCCTTATCAAAACAGATTTATTTGACATTTTATATGCATATAGGCTTATTTTAGCATTCAAAATAGGCAACATAATTATAAATGTTTGACTTTCAAGTAGGGCTGTCAAAGATTAAAATGTTTAATCAGAACTGTCAGTGGATTAATCAGGATTAATCACTATTTGCACACTACACCTGAATCCTAACAATTTTGTTTCTGAAATGCATAGCAAAAGATAAATAACAGGACACAGATACATAATTTTCACATTATTAACACAGCCAAATAAATCAAGCTGAAACATACTACTCACCATAATATTTGTGTTTGCAATGATCCCACCGCTTTCTCTTTGGCTTTCCTCTTAACCAGGATGTACAATTTGCAGTATTTTTACAGTATGTTTGTTTCATCCCACCACTACATGCTCCTACTCTCTTTTATTCATTGTGCACTGTCACTTTTCAGAACCACTTGCACTAACAATAGTTATATTATTGTATTTTATTATATTTTTATCTTATCTATTTGCACAGTTCTACTGTTAGCATTATTTACTCTACTTATTGTATACTGTTTTATTATTATTATTACCGACAACTTTGCGAGCCTTGACCAAAGCATTCACAAAGCCTCTGTCAGCAAGACTCACTGTGACACTTCTCTGCAGCATGTGAGAGACACAGTTCATGTGTTCATAGCGTGTAAGTCGATTTGCAACAACCACGTTGCGTGCACTGTCTGTACCAGTGGTTTTCGATTTGCCCTCGATGTCCCCTTATGCAACAGACAGGAACTGTTTTTTACAAGCCTCTGCAAAAATGTTTCATTTAGTCAGCGTTTGCCGTTGACATGATACCTCAAGCTTGAACAGCTCAAATGAAACTGAAACTCTTTGTTACAAATCTTGCAAAAAGCCTTGTACTTGTTAACTGTACCATCATCATTCTTTTTATATTTGAATCCGTCCATAAGACCACCTTGCTCCATCTCGCCTTTAGCTGCCCAACCACTTTCCTGACAAATTATTTGTCTGCTTATTCGTTAAAGTAACCCTATTATGCCATTTTAAAGGTTGCTAGTATTGTTTTATGTGTCTCTTAAAACAGGTTTACATGTGTGCAAGGTCAAAGGTAATCAGTTTTATTGATTTCAATTCAGTTATAAAATAGCCTTATCAAAACAGATTTGTTTGACATTTTATATACATATAGGCCTATTTTAGCATTTAAACACTGCATGTAGCCTAATCAAAATAGGCAACATAATTATAAATGTTTGACTTTCAAGTATTTGCAGCATCTGTGTTGTCAAACTGATGAAGATGTTTTCTTAATGTGTTGTCGTTTTTTATTTTGGTTTGCATGTGTTTTTTCTGTTTGCATCTATTTTTTTTCTGTTTTCTTAAGTTGCAGCATCGAGCTCTCTCGACCATAGTAAAGTGACCTTTAGAAATGTAGAATTTGAAATGTTTGACATTTGAAACACTTTATTTCTTTAAATTTTCTTATTACAAAAGACGTTATCTTAATGGCTTAGACACAAACATAAGTTTTAAAAAATGCATTAAAAGAATATAAAAAAACGCATCAAAAGAAAAATACAAATCCAGGAAAACACTACAAAAATATTAGTCCATGCATTAATATGTAAGGGTTGCAGCTTGTTTTAGGATAGTTTAAAAGGCAAAAATAATTGTTAATAATTGTTTAATAAGTCAGCAAACAGTATCAGAATTGGCCAGTTTGCTTGTAAAATAAATACCTAAAATATTGAAATCTGAATTGGCCATAAAAAAACATAATGGGTCCATCACTAAGTGCTAAATAAAAGATCTGAAATTGGAAGTACGTTCTGGGTTGGCTTTTTCTATCATTTTTTCTTCTTCATGGACCTTTGGAAAAAATTGGTGACCATCTACATATACAGAACTTCAGAGAACACATAAATGAAACAAGTACATTTTTCTTTGGTCAGAAAAAGCATAACAGAACATGTATTGTTTTTTGTTCGTTTTATTTAATTTTTTTCTCTTAAATTATGCTTGCACAAAACCTTTTTTCCAAGTAACTTTTTTATTACCGCGTCCCCCACGGCCGGGTCATTTTTTTGCAACATAAGGTTTTTTTTTTCTTTTCTAAAGGTGTTTATTTTACACCAAGTTGTCAGACGGCAACAGCATCACGTGAAAGACTACGAGATATCAGCTGTAGATGAAGTAGAGGAAGGTTGGGCCGGGTTCGGACAAATATTAGAAATGTGTGCTTTTTGCCCCGCGTGCGCTGATGCTCTCACCTGTTGACGTTTCCGAACGCCTTCCTGCAGTTGCTTAATAAAAGCGGGCTTTCCACCCAAAAAAAGTGCATGTGTCATTAGTATGAGAAAAAAATTTGATCGGGCTGGGATCGGGCTCGGACATAAATATCTTAATGCCCGTCGGGCTCGGGTCGGGTTCGGTTTCTGCTCTGTCGGACGCGGGCCAGGCTCGGACAGAAAAAAGCGGCCCGATCCGCATTCTAATACGAAGAGCACATAAGGTAGGCAAATCAGTTTCATTGCTTTATTGCGCTTAACATTTCCAACACAACAACTACCAAAATACATAATTTAAAATTAGAATTAGAAAGTGTTTATTAATGCATACAATGAGGTTTGTGAACTTTTTATATGACCAAAAGACTAACCCCCAACAACAAAAAAGCCAGGCAGATAAACCACATCTAAGAATACAACATCCCTTTTCTTTCTTTCTTTTTTTCTTTCCTTTTTTTTGGCCTCTCAAGTCTAATTTGTTTGTTCAAATCCTTAAATCCCACCCCGACTAGTTGGGGGGTCTGCATATAAACTCCCCCAGTCAATAAAAAAATTTAAACGAAAGGAGTAACTGAACAAGAAGAGCCATGGCATCTTTGGGGCTGCAGATTTTAGGAGTTGCCCTGTCCTCTCTTGGGTTGCTTGGGTCTATCATGACCTGCGTCCTTCCAATGTGGAGGGTTACAGCTTTCATCGGCAACAGCATCGTGACGGCGCAGATCATTTGGGAGGGATTGTGGATGTCCTGTGTGGTTCAGAGCACGGGACACATGCAGTGCAAAGTGTACGATTCATTGCTCGCCCTGTCCTCGGACCTGCAAGCCGCGCGCGCTTTGCTCGTACTCTCCATCGTGCTCTCTGTCTTCGGCATTCTCCTGGCGGTCGCAGGAGGCAAATGCACCACCTGCATCGATAACAAAACCGCCAAGGCAAGAGTTGTCATATCTGCAGGGCTGTTTTTCCTCATCAGTGGACTGCTGTGTCTCACACCCGTCTGCTGGTCGGCGTACAACATCATCCGGGACTTCTACAACCCGCTGGTGATGGACGCGCAGAGACGGGAGCTCGGGGCGTCGCTGTACACGGGCTGGGGCGCCGCGGGGCTGCTGCTCACCGGAGGAGCGATACTGTGCTGCCAGTGTCCGCAGAAAGACCAACGAACATTCGCCCCCAAATACCCGACACCGAAATCAAACGCCTCGGAAAAAGAATATGTATGAAGAACTTTTAAAAGAAAACCAGAACTTTTGTTTGCTTTTCATTTCTATTATAGACTTTCTGTAATAAACAAAAATGTACTATTTTGTTATAATGGACTATTAATCCAGAGGTTTAAATGTAACGAATGTAGACTACATGATTTAATGTTTTGGTTAAAAAAATTATATAAGTATGTGGTATTAATATTAGCCTACAAATACAGTGTTATTAAAACAAAATACATATTTTCACCTCTGATTATTAACAGGTTTTCTGTATCTGCCATTTTTGTTCATTTGTGTGGGGATCAGAAATATGTGATTGTCCAGAGATTGTATTTTTAAAAAGTATGAATATGTACAAAAGTATTATTTAAAAAAAAGAATAATCATGAATCTTGAAGTAATATATATATGTATATATATATATATACAAATTTTAAAGGGTATGTGTACAAGCAAGAAAACCAGTTTGTTATAATAAATAAAAAGAAAACAATGAAACCCCTCTAGACAAAGATTACTTGGTGTTTTGATCTCTTATTTTTTATTTAATTTATATTAAGTCCAAATTCATCATATTTGTAAATATATATATATTTTTTTTATCTTGGAAATGTTTTTTAATGCTTACATAATCTCTCATGCATTTAATATGCAAGGCAATTGCAGCACTTAATATTTTTAAATAATCATAAAAAAAAAATGTATGCAGCCAAATGTTCACCATTACACACCACATATTTTAAATATTTATCCTTTTTATTATCTCAGACATCCACACATGTCACTAAAACATAACATAAAAACACTTGTTTGTCATTTCTTTCTCCTTTACTTTTTCCTGGACAGTATGCACATTCCTTTTTAAAACAGATGTAGCTAGAGTCTGTAATTAATGCTTGTGCCTGTTTGATTTTGGGCAGTAGTTGGAATGCAAAGAGTTTCTCCTTGGTGACGATAATAACTTATCCTTTGTAAGCATGGGTACAAAAGCAGCAGCACAAAACAGCAGCTGTGGAATGGTCAACAGAGGCATGTTCACACTGTTAAGTGTGTGTGTGTTTGCATTAAAGAAAAAAAAGGTTTACATCTGTATTTGGAAACTATTTGTAATTACCAATTACACACAAATACATTTTTATTTTGATCACATTTGTATTGCAAACAAACAATTGTGAACTTATTCTCATTAGAGAATAATTGATTGATTGCGTCTATTTCAGTCATTTTTCACAATACTTGCTACAAGATTATTCTCACACGTAATCCATGGCTGGGATCACAGATATGGCAGGGCTGTATTTGGCTGCCACGTAGAGCCTATTATCATTAGACGGGCAGTTCCAACAAAGCAGCCCACCACCCAGCATCAACAGGCCTCCAGATCCCCAGCCAATGTAAAGACATGCTCCCAGCTCCCGCCGCTGGGATGCTGTTACTAAAGGGTTGTAGAAATCTCTGATAAGAGTGTGTGCAGACCAACACACAGGTATCAGGATGAGAAAACCAGCGATGATTAAAACCACCCCTGAAACGATGCACGCTCTGGCTTTGGCCGCTTCGTCTTCCAAGCAGTTGGTGCACTTTCCTCCAACCACAGCCATTAGGAATCCAAAGATGCCCACCATAATGGAGATGACAACCATGGCTCTGGAAGCCTGCAGGTCTTGAGACAGAGCCAACATGGAGTCATAGACCTTACACTGCATCTGTCCGGTGCTCTGAACCACACAACTCATCCACAGACCTTCCCAGATGATTTGTGCCGTGACGATGTTCGCTCCAACAAAGGCCGTGACCCTCCACATTGGCATGCCACAGGTGACAATGGTCCCCATCCAGCCTATCATGGCAAGCATGATGCCCAGGATCTGGATGCCTTGAGATGCCATCGTTGCGGGACGCAGGTCACTTTGGGATCGCGCAAAGCATCCAAGGGCTTTTAATTGTCAGGGTTTTATAGCCCTCAAACTTTGGGCGGAGTTCTAGCATAAAAAGAAGCAAAAAGAAAACCTGATATTTGATATTCTTTGACTATTGTATGAAGTGTATAAAGAACTTGAGACACCTTCTGGTAGTGCAATTAAATTAGAAAAAAGGGAAAAATCAATGCACTAAACTGTATGTATACCAGTGAAATAAATATATTTGTATATTTATTGTTTGTTTGTTCATCTTGTTGTTTTCAAAATGGAGGAATTAAATGAACACTGGTAAATGAAGTTTGTATACATTTTCTATATCATTTTCTATAAGCTTTATTTTAAAAATATCTTATTAACATATTTTAAAACAAAAGAGCCAAGCTAGTAGGTCTATTCATAGTTTCTGGTTAATTAGCAAAACAATTTAATCTCAATTTGTAACTATTTTGCCTTTTGGCAAACTGATGGTTAATTCATATAAATTCCAGTTATCTAGTGTGTACATTTTCATATGATCTTGCAACAGATTTTTAAGGAAAGATCTCATAAAATAGTAATCTTTTCTTACTATATTGAGGATAAAAATTCTAATTCAATGTAATTCTAATTGAATCTGACTCGTAGTAATGCATCCTGTTTGAATTCTGGATAGCACACACGACCCCAGCAGCTATTGACTTTCACAATTAAACTTGTTTAGTTGGAGAAAAAAAACGTTCATCATTTTGTCTAATTACTATCAGTACTATGTTATCGCAAGCCAAACTTCAAATCATGTTTAGCCTTGTCTTATTATGTGCTCTGGCTCTGAGAAAGAACCTGAAAAACCACACCTGTCCTGGATTTACTGTTTGACAACTCCCTGTGAGAATGTTTTGTACACTGGAACTCTTTTGAAATCTTTTGAGTGCCACAGGGTGGGTGACACATAATGGAGGGCTGCAACATGACACCTGTGTTAACGCCCATGCAAATGCATTTTATAAGTTAATAAACACTCCAACAAACAACAGGTGTGATACAAATACTTTTTTTATTTTCCCTTTGAACAGGTTTATATCAGATAAAAATGCTGTACAAAAGTAATATTTACAAAATCATAAAAGTTCAAATACTTGAAAAACTTAAAACACATTTTTAAATGAAAAAAACGCACATCAAACAGTTTAAGAGGAAAACTGATTATACTTAAAACAACACAGATATCAAATTACCCTCCTTTAAATGCAGAGGTTTTAACGTTATAACGTGGTTCCCCATTTTCCTCATCGTCTTAAATGCAGAAAATCTTGTAACATTAGCATTTCATTGACTGCTTCTCAAGTCCTCACGATACCTGTCGCAAACTCTTTTTGAGCTGCTACATCCTGGTCAAACCAAGACTGTAAACATTAAGGCACTTTAGAGTTCATTTCAGAGTTCATCGTTTACACAAAGTTCTTTCCGGATGGTGCAGAAGCTTCAGACCGAGCTGCAGCGTTATATTTGGCTGTGTATTTTCCTGTTTCCTCCTTTGGTGGGCAGTTGCAGCAGAGCAATGCTCCCCCGAGGATCAAGAGCGCGGATGCTCCCCAGCCGATGTAAAGTGCTGGTCCCAGCTCTCTCTTCATTGATTCATGGACCATGGGGTTGTAGAAGTCCCGGATGATGACATGGGTCGTCCAGCACACTGGGACCAGACACAGCACCCCAGAAACGACGAAAATCACGCCGGCAGTGATACCGACCTTGGCTTTGGAGCTCTCGTCCTCCACGCAATTGGTGCATTTGCCTCCAGCCATGGCCAGCAGGATGCCCAGAATCCCGATCACGACAGAGATGACTGTGAGGGCCCGGGCGGCCTGAAGGTCTGAAGAGAGGGCCAGCATGGAGTCGTAGACTTTACACTGCATCTGTCCCGTACTCTGTACGATGCAGTTCATCCAGATCCCTTCCCACGAAGTCTGCGCAGTGACGATGCTGTTGCCGATAAAAGCTGTGACTTTCCACATGGGAAGAGCGCAGACCACAATCACACCAATCCAGCCTATGATGGCGAGGGCGATGCCCAGTAACTGAAGCCCGGCAGACACCATGATCTTTGGCTTCTCTTGTTCTCTTGAGGTGACTCTCTTTGTAGCGCTTACAGGTGTATGTCTCAGAGGCTGTGTGCTGATGCTTTAAAAGTGCCTGTGGAGTTTTCGGGGAGGGGTTTCTGTCGAATGACTCGCTCTGCAGGTTTTGTCGTTACTTCATGGGGTGTGACTAAGCCCAGGCTTGAATGAGTCACTACCATGACATTTTTCGTTGCGGACACCATTAAAGGATTTTTTTTTAATTTAAATATCTATGTAAAAGTCTATGAAGGGATCAGTAAAATAGATACATGTGCACTGCACTACTAAGAAAAAAAGTTTATAGATAGATAGATAGATAGAGATATTTATATATAATTAATGAACAGAATATAAGACAGGAAGTGCTGTTCAGAGAAAAAAAAATGTATCTGAAAAAATTTTCACATTTTAAAAATGTAATCATAAAAATATAGATATAGCCTAAAAACTGATCTATACACTTACAGATCACACCTGCATTTTATAAGTTAATAGACACTCCAACAAACAACAGGTGTGATACAAATACTTTTTTTTATTTTCCTTTTGAACAGGTTTATATCAGATAAAAATGCTGTACAAAAGTAATATTTACAAAATCAAAATCGTAATATTTACAAAATTCAAATACTTGAAGAACTTTAACTCCTTTAAGTGCAGAGGTTTTAACGTTATAACGTGGTTCCCCATTTTCCTCATCGTCTTAAATGCAGAAAATCTTGTAACATTAGCATTTCATTGACTGCTTCTCAAGTCATATATCATAAAAATTTAGATATAGCCTAAAAACTGTCAAGCAAAATCTATTCAAGGAATGGACTGAGGCTGGGGCATCAAGAGCCATCCAGACACAGTCGTGTTAAGAAATTTGGCTACAGTTGTCGTATTCCTCTTGTTAAGCCACTCTTGAACCACAGACAATGTCAGAAGCATCTTACCTAGGGCTAAGGAAAAGAAGAACTGGACTGTTGCCTAAAGTTCCTCTTTTCAGATGTGAGCAAGTTTTGTATTTCATTTGGAAATCAAGGGTGGAGAAGCTCATAGCCCAAGCTGTATAAAGTCCAGTGTTAAGTTTCCACAGTCTGTGATGATTTGGGTGCATCGTCACTGCACCCGTTTACCAAGATACTTTGTGCTGACCAGCTTTTTAAAGATGCTGATTTCTTTATTCAGCAGGATTTGGCACCTGCCCACACTGCCAAAAGCACCAAACGTTGATTAAATGACCATAATGTTGGTGTGCTTGACTGGCCAGCAAACTCACCAGACCTGAACCCCAGAGAATCTTTGTGGTATGGTCAAGAAGAAAATGAGAAACAAGAGACCAAAAAAATGCAGATGAGCTGAAGGCCACTGTCAAAGAAACCTGGGCTTCCTTACCACCTCAGCAGTGCCACAAACTGATCACCTCCATGCCACACCGAATGGAGGTGGTAATTAAAGCAAAACTCAGAAACTGATCAAACAATTTCCTGTAATACCTATTCAGTACGGATTTTATTTTCAAACAAAACTTTTAACAGTGTACAGGGAAACTTGTCCATATATCGTTATCATATTTGTGCTGTGCAAAGTATCAAGAATGTAGCAGCTGGTTTCACATGACACCATAGAGCAGACTCGGGAATTTTTGTGATGTTTTCCCTGGGTTGTTGAGCAATGACCATAATCTCATCCAGTGCTCCAAGATATCTGAAGTAAAATATTGTTTCGGGATATGACACATATGTAACACATGTGCTATATTTACTCAGCATCTTACTCAGCACATTGACAATTCCCGTGGTAACTATTTCTCAAGCGTCCCCTGACGTTGTGCCTCAGTGAGGGGGAGGAGCAGCCAGAATGCACCTGTACTCACCTGAGCTGGTCAGACCGGTTTCTGCCAGAGCACAGGTGAAATGACACTTTGTCTGGGCAAGACTGAACAGCTCATCTTTGCATCTTGCACAAGTCTGTTCAACTGACAGAAACATGGAATAATCATATCTCTAATATTGCTCTAAGAGAACAAGGAGACAAGTGAGAAACAAAAGTCTCATTTACAAGCAGAAGTGAATGAGGTGATATTGTTATTCAATGAGAACCCATTGCTTATGCTGTAAATAACACTGAATGGGAGGAACTATATTGCATTATGCATAAAAGTATTCTAACATGGCTTTATTTTGAGGCACAAAATAGCAATGTTCACATGTGTTTATTGACATCTATAATTATCTTAATCGAAGAATAATAGTAAGGTCAATGTAATGTCCCAATTTGGCAAATGTTGTGTTTGTGTTTCCCTTGTGTGATTTGATCTTCAGCAGAATATCACATTCAGAAAAATAAACATGATATTAGAGTCTAACAGAGACAATCTGTCTTCTTGATAAAGGGCTGTTTCCCATGGGATTGGTTCTAAGAAAGCTGTAAGCCTTGAACTCTATAGATAAACATAACCTTTTTGAGACTTCTCAAATACTGTTGGAACATTTCAGCTTTACTACTTAGTGATGGGGTTTAATATGAGAAACACGAATATGACATAGATTTAAGCTACACTACATTAACATTTAAGGATTATAGTAGATGCTTCATTTACAAAAAAAAAAAAAAAACAAGACAACTTTTAATGTCAAATGTGATACTGTCTGGTTTGCAAGCACATAATGCAATTCAAGTTTAAAAAAGTTTTTTTTAAAGTAAGTGGTTGCAAACATTATTTTTTTTAGCTTTTTAGGTTAATCAGCTTAAATTTGTTTATTTAAATGTAGCTAAAATAAATAGCCTAAATCATTTTAACATAGGCCTATACAAATACAAACAGTATGATTAATACAGCTTAATAGAATGACATAATACTTAAGAAAAATATTAATTTCTTGATGACAGTGTGTTAACTGTGATTGACACTCGTTTTGTATGGTAAATATATGCCCACTAGTGGCTACATATGTAATAGCATTGACTACGTGTTTTGTCGTTTGTTTTATTAATATCTTTATTCATTCAAGTTCTGTCACATACATCGAAACAGAAAACAAGGAGGAGAAATGGGAAAACACTCTTTTACCTTTTGACAAGTTACAGATATATAATTTGTCATGAGCTGAAAGGAATCTACTGAAAAGATATTATTGTAAACATTACTAGTGAAGTGGCCAATGGAGTGCCACAAGGACAACTGGCCCCTCCCACAACTCCGCCCCTTTAAAAGAACAATATCTTTCCACTGATACTCATTAGTCATCCCATTAAGGTGCCTCACAGAAACTCATCTAAATATTATCGCTGTTCTCTGAGAAGGAAGTAGGCCAACAAACTGCAAATGATGTCACTCTCAGCTATCAAACACAGACCGGTTTCAGGCTGTCTTGTAAACATGCATTTTTCCCTGCACATAAAAGGTTATATTGGTTTAGAGTGTGTACTACAAAGCTTTTCGGTTTTCATCATCATAGGCTCTCTGGGTGTGCCCGGCTTTATTTTTGAGAACCGCGGCTTTTATTGAATATCCAGTAAAATGTTTATCAAGTTCCTCATGTCAAGAAGGTTATCTATCAACTCGGTGGATTAATCAAATGTTTACTGACTGGTTTAAACATGTCAGTGTATGTATTTATAATTTATTTATTTATTTTTTTAAATTTTTTTATTTATAATATTGAATCTCTCAGATGCGTTAATTGCACTCCAGTTGTTTATACTGTAAAATGTCATATTGTTATACAGACGACCCTCTCTTTCTTGTGTATGTTTTAAGTGGTCTTATCAGGAAAGCATTAATTAATCTTGTTTAGCCAATACACAAATCTTACATCAGAGGCCAAAAGATTTCTAGCATAAACAAAACAAGATAAAAGTACTTCATACTGTAGAATAAATGAGCCATTAGAGGAACTAAATCACTGAAGAAACAAACTAGAGCCAACTGAAGAAACAAAAAAGTTTAGCTATCATTTACATTTTTAAAATGGCATTTTAAAAACATTTTGGTCAACTTAATTCATCTTCACGCCAATGACGATTTTGTAAAAACCACACATTTAGAGCTTTAACATTTGAGTGGTTTTGGTACATATTTAATATCAATGTCATGATAAAAGCAAGAGTAAAGTTTTGGCATTTAGGTTGAATAACAATTTAGTTATCCTTTTGTGTAAGTAAAGTAAGTGTAAGTAACATTCCTACTCACAAAAGGTCATTTAATTTCAACATTACCACACACTCCTGCTTTCATACGTGTGCACACATCTGAAGAATCGTGTCTTTTTCTCCAAAGTGAACAAAGCATGAACTGTAATAGATATATTGACAAAATGTGATAGGTTACCACAGTTTCACTTTATCTGCTATCTGCTTTTTTTTTAAAAATAAATAAAATTACAAATGTCTAACTCTTCATTTACACATAGCCTATCAGTTGCCTAGTTTCACTTCTGTGTACACTTGTTTTTGGGTTGTGTCATTAATTTGAAACCTTATACAACCAGGAAATGGGCATCTTAACGCAAGTTTTTATGATCTGCAATCAAAGTTGACCTATATTGTTACCAGGAATTTAAATTCAGTAGTTTGTGTGTTGAAGTATAGACCTACTGCTAACTACTGGAAAAAAAACTGTGTGAGATGGTGTACATTTGTATTGTATTTCATGGAGGAAGTTTATAAACAATAACAGTAATGTTTTCCAGACAATTTCCACATCCATATTAGGAAACATATCAAACGTAATGACTGCATGGTTTGATAGCCATGACACATGGAAACTGTGAAACATTAGTTTTATATTTAAAATATATATAATTTTTAATACATTTAATATATATAAATCATTTCATTCTGAAGACAAACAAAGCTTTTATGGGTTTGGAACGACATAAGGGTAGGTGATTAATGACAAACTTTAATTTTGGGGTGGAGTATCTCTTTAAGACATAAGCATGCATGCACAATGGCCTACAATAAGGTGTTTGCATTGGCGTTGTCAATGATTGTCCATTAAAGAGCATTTTTTCCAGGTCTACCTTGAGTTATCTATTAACATCGGCAAACAGTCTCAACCTTTGGTTTAAAACAAACCGGAAGCAACATTGTTAAAGGGCTTTACAGAAAGCAGCTCCCATTTTTTTATGAGGGCGCTAACCAATACCAAGATTTTGGCTTATCACCTAATGTCAGATGCCAGGTAGGTCAGCCCTTTTTCTTAGAACAGGGGAAGTTTTTACCAGGACAGGACAGAACATTCCAGCAATCCTTGAAGAGGAGATTCAGTGTATCAACACCCGCCTCCATGCTTGAATGGTCCTTTGGTGATTTTAGAGATTCCTGATGTAATAATCTGAAGGACGGCAAGCCTCAGTGAACACAAGAGAGAGCACAAAAGAGATTTTGAGGGAGTCTGAAAGGAGAAAGTACGGAGCCATGGCAGCTTTCGGTCTGGAGTTAGTGGGAGTCACGCTCTCGGTTCTTGGCTGGCTTCTCAGCGTTGTGTGCTGTGCTTTGCCCATGTGGAGGGTCACTGCATTCATCGGTACCAACATTGTCACGGCCCAGGTGTACTGGGAGGGAATCTGGATGAGCTGTGTGGTTCAAAGTACTGGACAGATGCAGTGTAAAGTCTACGACTCCATGCTGGCTCTTCCCGCAGACTTACAGGCGGCCCGCGCTCTGGTGGTGGTGGCCATCATCGTGGGTGTCCTAGCGCTCTTTGTCGCTATTGTGGGGGCCAAGTGCACCAACTGCATTGAAGATGAAGGGGCCAAAGCCCGTGTGATGATCAGCTCCGGTGCCGCTTTCATCACGGCCGCAGTCATGCAGCTTATTCCCGTGTCCTGGTCAGCACACACCGTTATTTTGGAGTTCTACAGTCCAGTTATTCCAGAAGCTCAGAAGATGGAAATAGGGGCATCTCTGTACCTCGGCTGGGCCGCGGCGGCGCTGTTGCTGGTTGGAGGCTCCATCCTGTGCTGCAGTTGTCCACCTAAGGATGAGACGAGGTACCCACCACAAAGTCGCATTGCCTACTCAGCCCACCACTCAATGGCTCCGAGCACCTACAACAAGAGAGACTATGTCTGAGAACCTCAGAGGACTTTCGCATTTTACTCATTTTACTGTCTGTCTTTCATTTTGAAAGATAATTGTGAGTTGAGTTGGAGGTAACTCAAAATTTAGTTTACTTTTTCTCCATGTGAATATTTCTATCTGCTGTGGTTTTGTTTGATCGGTTTCCATAGTCAGTCCATACGTTTTTTATAAAGATATATTTTAGCACCACTTGTATAAAT
Source organism: Enteromius afrohamiltoni (assembly GCA_034779775.1). NCBI lineage: Eukaryota > Metazoa > Chordata > Actinopteri > Cypriniformes > Cyprinidae > Enteromius > Enteromius afrohamiltoni. Next base: position 2,493,574 of record JAUYWG010000022.1, on the reverse strand, counting down.
CATCTTGTGTAGTACATTGTTTGGACTGTATGTTTCGAATCTGTGAGTTGATTAATATGGGCTGCCTGTGGTTTTATTTTTGTAGTCTTGACATCTTGCATGCTTTGATTTACTGTTTTTACTTTTCTTTTGAAGTTAAGCTAAAGCTGTTTTTATACTTTCATTTTGAAAGACTAATAACGTCTAATACTTAGCTTGACCTGCAGTCTACTCTGTTAATGTTTAGTTGCGTTTATGGTTTATTTCAGTTGCATTCTCATTCTCTGAACGCTGTTAAAATCAGACTGACAACTGTCTATATATGGAAAATATATTTGGATATAAATATCTTTGGACTTCAGCAATGACCAACAGTTACAAAATAAAGTATAAGTGGATGAATGCAAAACTGTCAAAAGGCTAAAACCAGAGACACAAACACCAGACTGGATTTAGCCTCTAGGTTCAAGTTCCACTGGACAACACAACAGAGAAACCATGAGACTGTGTGCAGTCACCTCCCAAAGTTTCGTTAGTTTATTGTTCATGTTTGTTGTTTATCACTGACTAATTAGAACATGTATTTGAATACGTATAATTGATTTATAATTGATTATCAAAAACAATTAACACCAATAAATTAAAGAATTTCCATGTGTTTATATCAGCATTTGATAATTTGTCGAGTTTGAGGACTTTCCACACTGCCCGCTTAACCAGGAGTTATCTTTTAAACATTTGCCAGTAAAGGCCAGTTTTACTCCGGGGTTAAGCAATTTTTCACATGTTGTAAGAAGGTTATCATGTTAGTGTTAATCAGGGGGTGCTATAATGTTTTCGAAAACACTTAGTTTATCATTTTATTTGTTGTTTATTTTTATAGGGACAGTGTACATTGCAGAAAAGCTATGCCGAGAATCAGTTGATCAGTTTCAGGGACATTTATTATTTAATTCTAAAGCAGTTTTTTCCTATTATTTAATGTAATTTTACTTAAACACTCAGTTTAGTCTGTTTTGGGGAAGAATACAATTTTGGGGTTCAACATATCATTATAAATTCAAACAACTAAAGACTGAATTTAAACAATTAAGGTACCCTTTTTAGTCACTTTTCGACGTGAAGGGTCCTCCATTGTTTTTAGGTGTTTGGTTTAATGTAATGGTTTGCATGCATATATAAATTCATTATATATATTTTGACTTTTATTGGAGCACCAAACGATAAAATAAAAAAATATATTGGCGCAGCATATTGATGCTAAGGATTTCCTATAACAACAGAGAACCCTTCACGTCGGAAAGTGACTGAAAAGGGGTACCTTGACACAAAAGAGTCTAGAGTGTCAAAATGTGACGAGTTGGATTAAGACTTTGATGACAAAATATATAAGGGAAATCGGATTATTAAAGTAGTTTTTAAAAGAGGTAAATTATCTTAGAATTTCACATGGGTTTGAATTAAATTTAATGAGATGGTCCGTTTACACTCAATGTTCATCTGAATCGGGTCAACTTACCCCCACCCTGGGGCAAATTGAGCCACAGAAATACTTTTTGATAAGAATCCATATTTCTAGAAGCATTTGTCACAGTTATAGGAAACATACTGAAATTACTTTATATACTTTACTTGTAGTGCATCTTTTCCCCTGCAACAAAACTTTTATTCATATTCTTAACGGATTAGTCTGCAAATGCCTATTCCTTTAAAATGACTAAACACATGTCCCTTATTTCAGTTTATGGTGAGCTCATAAAGTTTCTTTATAATTAATTAAAGGCAGGGTATACAATTTTTAAAAAATGCCTAAGAAAAAGATTCAGGCCGTTTAGCAAAACAAACTTTGTCTATTTGTGACGTGGAGGGGACGGTGTTCAGTGAACAGCCGAGCAGAGCGGCAGAAAGATAAAAATAAAAAGAGTAAAATGTCTGCAGCACGATAAGGCAAGAAATATGACATGAGTAAATATGGCATCAGCTTTCCAGTGCCGGAGAAAACTCAAGGAGTGGAAGGCCTCTACCGGACACTGAGGTGGTTTTGGTTAAATAAAGAATATATATAAAATATATAAAATGCTCTGTTGTAGATCAGTGTGCAAGACCCTTTTGGAGTAGAGGCGTGTTTGTTTTGGTGATTTCAAATATCAACATTGGCTTCCAGAAATCGTATACTCTGCCTTTAACCTCTTATTTACATTGTGTTACAGTGAGATGATTCGCAGCTATGCTGGGTAAAAAGTCCAGTGTTAAGAGGCGAGTGAATGCAATGGCCAATAGGTGTTCAAGAAAAGGAACAGATATAACTGTGGATGCATCTTAATCACCTTCCAAGCTCTCGAGTTTGTGAATCAGTAGATCGTGTACACAAGTTTGGTCACTGATAAGTCTCCTGATTCAATGCAGCGTCAACGGACAATATAGTAGAACGTCATCACTGGAATTAATAAACAACACGCAGAACCAATATTTTGGTCAACCGTCCCTTGAAATACGGAATCGTCCTGTATTTAGAAAAAAAAGTATGTGTCCCGTATTGAGCTTAAAAGGGACGCACTTTGTCCCGTATTTCTATGAGAATAAAAAAAAAACCATTCACATCAGTGTTAACTCAATCACATGTGATTGTGGTAATACTGTCAAAAAACACACAGCGTTAAACACAGTTGCTTGTGTCTAAAGTGAAAGTAAACAATCAAGAGAAAAAAGTGCCAGTATATTAGATGCGTGCAACTCTAAAAGGGACAGAACTAAACATGAATCTCGACGCTTTCCAAAGCGCACAGGAGCCTTTACCAAATTTGTTTAGTCAATATCCTATTATTGTAGTTTTAACTGAGGGTGCTTTTGCAAAAGTCCATTTTTCACATCCATTGTTTTCTTACATTTTATGTCCACTTGTATTGTTCTGGAAAGTAGTATTAGGGGTATAAGTAGCGGAAGTTACAGAATAAGATCATTTTTTTCAAGAAACTATATACTCATTACTTTTTAATTTACAATAAAACATCTGAGATAGGCCTACATTGTTAAATAAGTTACGTACGTTACTTTGTTCTATTTATTTACTGACAGCTCTTATGACCCCATGTTGAGAGAAATCGGGAGTGAGTCCCGAGGCGTTGAGTGTGATGTGTAAACATGATGGTTGCTGTAGGCCTAGTCCTAGACCAGGGGTGTCAAACTGTGTGGGTTGAGTTTAGTTCCAACCCTGCTTCAACATACAAACCATACCATTTTCAAATAAGCTTGTGATTAGCTGGATAGGGTGTGTTTAATTAGGGTTAAAGCTAAACTCTGCAGGGCTGTGAGGAATTGAGTTTGACACCCTTGTTCTAGACCAGGGCTGTCCAAACTCGGTCCTGGAGGGCAGGTGTCTGGCTTAGGTGTCTGGAGCAGTTTAGCTCCAACTTGCCTCAACACACCTGCCTGGAAGTTTGCCTAATAAAAGCTTGATTAGCTTCTTCAAGTGTGTTTGTTTAGGGTTGGAGCTAAACTCCTGTTTAGACAGCCTTGTTCTAAACTAAATGTGAACATTTCTCATCTCACATGCATAAAAACTCTAAAAAACTCTAAAATACAAACCTACTATAGTCAAATATTTTTTTATGTATTTAATGCCATTTTATTAACCAATATCTTTGCTGCTGTCTTTCGATAATGCAGTTCAACCATATAAATAAGCAAAAATTATTTATGATTCTACTTTTAATCATTGCTGAACTTATAAGTGCTGAATTTTCATCTCCTGCATTCTGCTTCATGGCTGAGCTTTATTATTTTCACTTTTATTTTAAAATGGCCTTTATATTTGCCAGAAATATAAATTTTTATATAAAAACACAAATAGTTTCATTTTAGGGAGTACAGGAATATTTTAATGCATTATATATATAACAGTAACTTTCCCCAGCACTGTTGGGAAGACATATTTCCAATGTTTGTGAGAGTAGCAGAGCATTCCTTTAAAATGGCATATTCTGGCAATAATTTTGGTTGGTTTACACAGCATTTTAGCTTTTAAGATATCATTCAGACACTAAAATAACCCATTAGATGCATCGCACAAGCCTGTTTCTCCTTTATTATAATGTCTTGGACTAAGAAGGGGAAACAGAATCAGCATTAATAATTTTCTGTACATCTGTTACAACCCAACTCCAACTCACACTCCAAAAAAAAAAAAAAAAAAAACACTTTTGAAGTCAGTCAATAAAATTCATGAACACTGTCTTAATCTTTAAGTTGGAGATCCTTCATGTACAACATCACTAACATCTCCAGTGTAATTACAGTGTAAGTAACAGTTGAAATATTAGCCCTCTCCTCCACCCCCTTGGTTATTGATTTGTTCTTCCAGGTGCTTTTTCCTGGCTAAGCCTGTTTCTCTACTCCACACAAGTGCTAATAGGAATTAGATTACAAGGGAAAGCTAGTACCAGCATATTGTTCATCTCCCCACAGTGGCCATAGCAGGCAGGTGACGTGTGCAAACCTGCTTCTCATCCTCTATGTCATCACATTAAGGTCCTCCTCCACTTGCACCTGTCTCTTTGGAATATAAAGGCTGCTTGGCTTCAAAGCACTTTCAAAAGCACAAAGAAAGGAAGGATTGGGACGCAAACATCTATATTGATATCAGCACTAGGTAAATGACATTCCTCCCTTATTTAATCCTCTGTTAGTACAGCTTTTATTTGTGTGTAATCTTCATAACTCTTCCTAGGTTAAAAAGTACCCATAAGACACACCATGTCGATGGGATTGGAGATTGGGGGCATTGCCCTTGGCATTATCGGTTGGATCATTAGTATTGTGACATGCGCTCTCCCAATGTGGCGTGTTTCGGCTTTCGTTGGAGCAAACATCGTCACAGCACAAGTCATCTGGGAAGGTTTATGGATGAATTGTGTCGTACAGAGCACTGGACAGATGCAGTGTAAGGTCTATGACTCCATGCTGGCTCTGTCTCAGGACCTTCAGGCTTCCAGAGCCATGTCGGTTGTCGCCATCATCTTGGCCATCCTGGGCGTGCTGATCTCCGTCATGGGCGCCAAGTGCACCAATTGTATCGAGGATGAAGCATCCAAGGCTAAAGTGATGATCGTCGCCGGTGTGATGTTCATTATTGCCGGCATCCTTGAGCTCATTCCGGCTGCCTGGGTGGCAAACCAAACAATTCGGGACTTCTACAACCCACTACTGACCAACGCTCAACAAAGAGAGCTTGGGGCATCCATCTACATAGGGTTTGCCGCCGCTGCTCTGTTACTGATTGGAGGAGCAATGCTGTGCTGCACCTGTCCTCCACGAGAGAAGAAGTACAAGCCACCAAGAATGGGCTACTCCGCTCCACGCTCCGTCAGTGGTGGATATGATAGGAAGGACTATGTTTAAATATGTTTTAATGTGTAAAAAATGTCTTGTAGAAAGATACACAGAAAAAAAGTAATTAAAAGGTTTTGAAGGTCTCACAGAAAGGGTGGAGATACTTCTAAAGGACTCCGCAATGAAGGGTCATGCAGTGCTGTCAATATTTGCTTTTCGGCTGGTGTGTGTGTGTGTGTGTGTGCATTAAGGGCTGGTTTCGAAAGCTTAAATGACAGGGATTAGTTTTTATACATTTTATATATATTAATAATATTTTATACGCTGTTGTTTAAATTTCATGTTTTTTGTTCAGCTGTTCTTGCTTTTTTGTGTCAAAAGTTTATCAAAGGCATAACGTGGTGTCAAAGTGTATTTTTAAAACTGTTCTAAGCAGACATAAATAGGCAAAGATATATGAAGCGTGATATTAATTTAGGAAAGTCAGTCTGATGACTTATCTATCACTTATGTACTGAAGAGGAAGTAAGAGAAAAAAATTAGCTCTTTACATATATTTGCTTATGAAAATTTCTCTGGACACAGAAACTGGACGTGGTTTGTTTTTCCTTTTAGGTTTCAGTTTGTACAACATTTCCTTTCTGTGTAGTTACAACCTTTTGTACAATTGTTTTATTATTCATAGATATTTTTACAGATTTAAAAGACATTGAGTGTGTTATCTAGATAATCAATTTCAATATTTGTCAATTGTTTTGCTTTTATTTTGTCATAATTAAATGTGCGGGAAAGTAAAAAAGTTCAGCCACTGATATATTAAACAAATGGTCAGTTACAGCACACAATAGACGGTTGGAGTGGTTGTACCAGTTTGGCCCTTTGTTGTACAATTAGGGCAGAAACGTGACACATCCTGAGAGCGACCACTCGGTTTACAAACCTTAGGCAAGCTGTACTGTTTGCTATTGGTGGTGACAGACAGATCCAACCAAAACCAGTCTGAGCAAGGGAAAGAGGGATGGGGTTAGGAAAGAAACTCACAAGGCACAAAATGTTAGTTTACCTTCTTCATATACTGAATGTCTGTACTTGATTTCATTGTAATTTCAAAATAAATTCAATAAAAAGAGAAGGTGTTTTCTTTAAGAGTTGATTAGATTATTTCAGCTGATGCACACTAAGCAGCAAACAAAATATAAAGAAAGTTGCACACATGGATTCAAAATGAAATTCAACATGCTGCTTTAAGCACAGGTTGCATTAGCCTATTCCTGTAAAACTTAGTAAAGAACATTTTAGCAATTCAAAATGTATAACTGTATAACTATAGCTTAAAATAGAGAAATGAGAAAGGCAGGCAGCAGGCCACGAAACCATGGTTAGTTGCAAACACATAACCCTAAGGGATATTAATACAAGCCTGTGCTCTATAATGCAGTAGCCATAGAGACAATGCTTGGGGAGGTGACGCCCTCTTCTCCACCTGTCAGAGGGGGAGGGGGAGGGGAACTCGAAGGAAAATCACTCACCTGGTGTGTTTGCTGTAAGGCTTTCTTCAATGCAAAGCTATTCTCATCTGGTTTGAATATATAGAACATTTATGTAATTATATATGTATTATAATAATAATAATTATTATTATTAACAGACACCAGCACAGACATGATTGTGCTTTTGCCTGCATGTTGAAGAAATAAAAAAACAACAACTTAAGTTTACTTATTAATGAAATTAAATGAATTGCTGCTATTTACATCGTGTAGAGAACGAGGAAGAGTTTAAAGGTCATATAAAAGTGTTTTTTACTTAAAGGAGTCATGCAAAAGCAATTTTCCAAAAGCTAATATGATTCTTTAGGATCTTAATGGAAAGTTTGTAATATAGATTGCTTTTTCTCAAATATACTGTAAAAAAAGCTATTTTACCCTGTCAAAAACAGCTCTTTGGAGATCACTCTGTTCTGTGTACTTCCCCTTTAAATCTTCACGAGCTCCGCTGACTCCGCCCCTCTTTTCCGGACGCTCTCAGAGGATCTTTTTTTAGCCGTATTCATAGTGAAACTTGCTAATTAGCATATTATTAGGAAAGGGGATTTGCAAAGATTCATTAAAAGACATTATACTCACTGCTTCTGTAGGTGAGGCTGGATCAAGAATGAGTCGCGCGAACATAAACGCATTTCGGATGATCAAGGGCGCGTTTTTTAAAATTGTGACTATGATTATCTGCTAAGGGACTGCAAATGAAAATTAGCCATTGGCTAAATCTGGTACAATGCATGAAATAGAAACATTTATGTAAAAATTGTGCATGGTCCCTTTTCAAATAAACAAATAAAGTAAAAAAGTAAAGTAAGTAAGTAAGTTTCCCTTCAGAACCAAACGTAACGTTACTCCTCTGCATCATCAGTCCCTCAGATGTCGGGGGTAAATGACTACGGCTATGTTCATTAATACATTCAACAACAAAACACCTCAATCCAGTGCTGCCAACTTTTTTCAATCGAAAGTAGCTAAATCCAGCTTGAAAGATGTCACTAGATGATGTCATACGTCAATTTGCGTATTCATTACGTCAGTGCGTCATATTATCTCGCTTCTCTGTAGCCACATAATGTATTTTAATGCAGCCAAATTCTCAATATAACTGTTTTCATTGATATATTTAATGGTTTCTGTTGTCAGAAAAACATGAAATAGTGACTGAAATGCACCTATTATTAGGCCTACTAACTCTACTTTACAAGATGTTAATCTGGATTAATATCCTGATTTATAATCAAGCCGTTGTCTGATGAAATCAAATACACATAAAATATAGACAATGGCTATGCGGTGATTTTGGCTATATTTGCATGTAAAATAAAGTTAGAAGCTACATAATACATATTTTAACTGAAAGCCCTGCTCCTTTCAGTCTCTTGCTGAACAGAATAGACGCAGAGAGAGAGGTGTGCCAGCGCTTGGAAAACAAGTGCTTGTGCTCGCGCGGCACTACCAGAGGCTCGCTGAGGTTTGTCCAAGAAGTCACTAGATTTGTCGCTAGTTGCTATTTGTCGCTATTTTTAGGAAAAATGTCACCAAGGGGTCCAAAAAAGTCACTAAATCTAGCGACAAAGTCGCTAAGTTGGCAACACTGCCTCAATCGCTTAGGAGTCATGCTTGTCTATGGGTCTCGGTCTGATGATGGCTCACTCAGGGCGGGTCTGAGGTAAGACACCATTTCAGTCTGTGTGACACGCTGCTGTCAATCAAATTTTAGATTTCAGAAGGGGCAACTTTTTCTTCTTTCAATTTAATAAAAATACTTGTGGATCTGTATCATTGTAGGGTGGTTGTGTACACACACTCCCAACACACATTTCAGTCCAAACAGCTTGAAAAAGTGCATGTACCACCGTATGACCCCTTTGACAGTGTAATTTGGAGAGATCACCATGAACATGAAGACGAAGAAAAAACATTAGGTTGCACTTTATTTTACAGTATGTGTACTTGTAATGTACTTGTAAGTAAGTACTGGTAGAATATACATGGGTAGGGTTACGTTTATGGCTAGGTTCAGGGTTAATACTTAGTAATTAACTAGTTATTATAATTATTATAGTAAGTCCATATATGTCAAGTATGAGAAACAGGGCTGGAAAATAAAGTGCTACCAAAAATAAACTAGAATAAAGATTTATGTATGGTTCATGCTGTTATTGTAATAATCAAGAGATCATATTTCCAACAACTCCACCTCCAAGACCTCACCAGTATTTCCTTTTTTGCTGAGAAACATTTTTCACACACTCTAAGACAATACTGTAAAAAGGATGCAGTATACAGAAAGATACATGAACGAACCTTCCAAATTGATATACAAGTGTTTTCCTCATATTTTGGATCACAAAATGCATTGTGGTCATGCCAGTAAATGTCAGTAAAATGTAGGCTATACTGGTCAGTACCCTTCCTGTTTTTTTCTATATACAGTGCATTTAATTAGTGTAAGTATTCATACTTGTTTTAATGTGATTAATTACTGTTTTTCTTTTCTTTTTTTATATATATATATATAAATACAGTTAAGAACTCTGTAGAATATTTTTTCTAGCAGACAAAATAAAATGTAAAATAAAATTCTGTATATTTTAACTCTAATCTTTCTTAGAGGATTAATCACATTAATTATATTCATATGTATTGATATAATGTGCTAGATCATTTAAAAACATGAAAGCATAATTCTCTCAGTCTGCAGCGTTGATTATCTCAGGAATGTGGAGGTTTCCTCCCCTCATGGGAGAATGTTACAGAAAAGCGGATGTAGTGATTTTCTCTCATTCTTTGCAGTCAGCAGACTGAGTCTTTTAATGAAAGCAATGGTTTGCAGTCTATATGGAAACAATAATAAGGTTCTATCTTGCCAAAAAAGTAACCATAAAATTCATAATCAGTGGGCAAATTTCACTCCTGGCATTTTTTTCACCTTCTTCTCCCTAATCAATGCAGTATTATGTGTAATTAAAGATATTATTTACTCAGTGTATAGTAGACTAAAGATTCAAAGGTTAAGGTCTGATAGGCAATGGAAAGATTTCTTTATCATAATGTTTAAATTTTAAGTTAAACACTAAAAACCACATCTGCGTATAGGTTCCAAAAAGGTGTTGATGTGATGTCCCTTTGAGAAACCTAACAACATTATTAGTGTAAAATGGGTGAAGGGTAATGATAACACAATTATCTTCGGTTGAATGCAATGCAGTAGATGACCATAAATCTTCAGTTGTTTAGTTCAGTTTTACTATGGATATTGCTGGCTGTAAGCTGCTTTGGATAAGATCATCTGTATGATAACTTTATGTTATTATAATATGATTTTCTGTTTTGAAAATTAACAAAGGATTATAAGAGGAACATATGTTTATTAAGTATTAGACTTAGCTCATAGTTTAATATAGCCTACAGCCGGATCTTGGAAACGGCACGGATTTTCCTGGAGATATCTAACCTAAGAATATGGAATTACGTTACAAAGCACATTATTGTCGGCTGTTCTAGTTCACCTGCAGTGCAGAAAACGAAACCTGTAAAAAGTCACGTGACCGAAACCATAGCAGGTGAGGAGATTTATTTGCTTATGTTTCTCGAGACGACACTGCCTGGCGGAAGTCTGCTTAAATGTCATACGGTCAGTTCCGTGAGCAACATATTCAGATTAGACTTTAGCGTCAAATATGGACTCTTTGAAGGCTACTTATTAATTTAAATGTGTATTTAACATTCAACACAGTGTTGTGTTCTTTGACTTATAATCATTCCAAGGTAGGTTTTAAATATATATATATATATATATATATATATATATATATATCTATAAATATTA
>JAUYWG010000022.1:2463446-2482794 GCA_034779775.1 Enteromius afrohamiltoni | reverse complement strand
TATATATAATTATTATTTTTTTTTTAATCATTCGCGAAGACGGAACATAAAATCACGTGATCATACTCTGCTTACACGCAGCCTAGTCACCTTCCAGTGTTCAGTTCCCGTGAACGTTTGCTTTTTCTTTTGATAAAACAGGACAGAATAAGCAAGCAGGTCATTCATTTTATAGAATTAATGCCCACCTTATAACATCGCCATTGTAATCTTGTTATTTTACTAGCACTAGTTAATGACTAAAATTATTTTTTCTTAAAATTAGCTTATTGCTTTATTCAAATGTAGTCTATTAATTTATACATACATTATTAGGGTTCATTACAGTAGCCTACTATTTAAGTTTAAAAATCCCATTCATTTCTTAGGGCATTTAAGTTAAAAATAAAAAGCTGTTACATATACCTACCAAATCATTTCCAGAGATCGATGTGCATTAGCCTAAGTGTTGCCTATTATTCAGCACTGCTATCTAACATTTGATTTTTTCTCATTGTGTGTGTCCCTTCTGCATGTGCCCTCACCATGGTGACTGTGATCATTAGCTGCTTTATCCCCACTGCTGGTTGCCTATGGCAGCAGGAGACACTTTCTCTTCAGATGCACAAGTAAACAAGCAGTTGGCCCTCTTAAGTAGTCTGAAATAAGAGAGGGGACTGTGAAAGCAGTTAACTCTAAATAACCCTCACTGTACAGTAGCCCGTGTCCTTTAAATGTGGGAAAACAACTTTAATTGTTGGTTACCTTAAACCAATAAAGATACACACAAACCATAAAATGTTCTCAAAAAAAATCAAGTACACCTAAATGGTCTTTAAAATTTGAGGATCTTATTAATGATACTGTTATGCTTCTTCTTTCTGCCTATTATTTGCTGTGGAATACATTGTCTTGTGTCCATTTAGTCATGCCATTGTGTGTAGACTTCCCCTCACTGTGGCTTTTTTGTTTGTGCGACAAAGTTAATTTATATTAAATATTCTCAAGGTCTAATTCAAGGACTGTGTCAGTTTTGTTATTAAAGAACATCGGTCGGAACTTGTTTGTGAAGACGATATGAAAATCTTTCACATCCATTACACGGTCTACATTCAAATGGCCTTTGCAACATTTATATAAAGAACTGATGTCAGCTGATAAACTCAAAATGCAAAACATCAGTTCCCGTTTGTCTGTTTAGACAGAGATGTCATTTATTTGTGAAAATATTAAGTGATAAAGTTTGATATATATATATATATATATATATTAATATTATTCCTGGTATATTAATGATATTAAAAGTATCTGCAATTAAGATATGAAGTAAATCTGAATTCAGATATTAATTCAATTGTTGTTGTTATTGTTGTTGTTATTATTATTATTATTATTATTAGATAAACAATAGTTGTAGGTTTGTTACCAAATTAAATTTCAGCAAAAATGGTTAAGATGTATAAGGTTGATCCTTATGTAAGGTTTAAAGTTTTTCAGTTTAAAACTTTTGTTAACGATCAATTATTTTTTTGCAATGAATGAAAGCAAACAGAGTCGATTATTTTAGGCTGTTGTCGTGGTCTGTGGCGCCACTATCTGGTTATACCGGTACATAAGCAGTGCGTGCTGGTTTACGTTATCCCAATATTTTTTTATATTAATTTCCCCCTACTTGAATTGATTGCTTTTCGTGTACGTGCAGTGGTCATACACTATATATTATTTTTCAAAGAGTATCTTTGGTTTTGGTGTCTGAAATTGCAATATAGTCGCAGGCATATAGACGCACGACGTAGTGACATAACAAACAGCCTGGGTTGTCGTTCTGCGGTGTTGCCACGACCGTTTATTTTATGCTTCTTCAGATTGTTGTTGTTGTTTAAAAATATCATATTAAACACCAATCAAATAGTTTCATATAAAACAATCACGTTTTTAGAATTACTAGTGCTCAAACGCCCCGAATGATGTGTTTGCGTAGATGTAGTTAACTAATAGACGTGAGTACAAAAGAGTGATGAATTCAGCTAGTTAGTTGTGTATATGAAACATTTTAGCTGTTTTGTCAAAAGGAAAGGGGCAATGTAGGGTATTTTAGCTTCAGATAAGCCTTAAGTGTATGATTTGTGCACGTTTCAATTGCACGTTCATTGTTTAATTTATTTTTCCAGAGAGATCTGGCAACACGGTGGTGCGGTTTCCCCAGTGTTAGCTAAACAACATCACGACCTTTCAAGTGGCCAGCCCCAGGCGAATGAATGAAGTCCGGACACAGGTTTTAGCATGTCAAATTTTACCATGAGTGGCCTGGGCCGTATTTTAACTAGGGGAGTGTACTGCGGCCCGTCGTCATGTTTATCTGTAACGGGACATCGGGATTTTTGCGGCGGAGTCTCTCGGCTGGTCGGTTCTGGCAGTGACAGCGTGCGAGCTGCCAGGTGTTGCACCTTTAATGTTCCGGTTCAAAAACTGTTAATTACACAGGACTGCCTATGTGAAAGAGAGCTGTTACGTTAAAAGTTACTTAATTTATTTAAAAGTAGATACATCTATGCATTATACACAGCATTAGCAAATTAGCCAGGGCTAGGTAGTTTTAGTAAGAGAAAAAAGAAGGGTCAAACCAAAGCAAAAATAGCTAACTTATGCACGTTCTGTTCTGTTTTGGTTATCTACAGGTTATGGTCACATTAGTAAAGTTATACATTTGATAGAAGTCTGTTGTTATGATTCTATAAAGAAGGCCATGTGTGTAGTAAATACATATCCTTTCTTGAAATTCCTATCTCCTATGAAAGCAAGCCGTCATAATTGTCTTTGTTTAGATTGTGTAATAGTTTTCATTTTTGTCTGCTTTGCTTTGTCTTCTCCTAGCCCTGTAAATTTGACCTACGATGTGTTTGATGGGAAAGGTCACAGCACGCCATTGGTGTTTCTTCATGGTTTATTTGGGAGCAAATCGAACTTTCACTCTATTGCCAAGTCCCTGGTTCAACGGACTGGCAGGAAGGTATGCCTCCGGTTTCTTCATTGGTTTAAAAATGCTTTGGGCTTTGGAAGAGTCTATGCGAGTGTCCTGACTGTACTTTGTCTAGTTAGGTGCTGACAGTAGATGCTCGCAACCATGGCAAAAGCCCCCACAGTCCCGTCTTGACCTATGAAGCAATGACTCACGATCTGACGCATCTGCTTGGACAGCTGCACATTGGGAAGTGTGTCCTGATTGGACACAGCATGGGCGGCAAGGTTGCAATGACAACAGCTTTGTCACAGGTATTACGTGCTGCTTTAATTATTTAATGCTGTTGTGAATTTCTTTTAGGCCTTCTATTAGGCCAAGGGTCAATGATGTGACATTCATGATGATGTACACTATTGCATATGCAATTACATAAAAATGCAATTCATGCATACAGTGACTTGAATACATTGCTTATTTGATGATATTTTTATCATATTTCATATTTATGAATTGTATGAAGTATGAAGTCAAAAATAGCATGGTGATACAATTGTCATATCTACTAATATTATTAGTTGTTTTAGTATTGTGTCTTAGAAATTAAGCAGTCAACTAATTTTAGATTGTTTTTTGCTAAAACAAAATCAGCATGTAGCATGCAGAAACATGAAATGGTATGATGAGGTACTGTAGAACCACTTTGAACCCTCATTACTGTGTTCCAAGTTCAATAACTTATAACAATGTAGGGGGTTATAACGGGTTATAGATGTCATAAGTGTAATTTTATTAACATAAAATATCATCATAACTATCAATATCATAAAAACAAATACAAATACAGTTAAGAAGTTTGGGGTCACTATGTTTTTGTTTTATTTTTATTAAACAAGGATGCATTCAAATGTCAACTTTACAGTAAAAAGTGAAAATAAAAATGTATTTTTTTCATAAAACATTTAGATTTTTTTGTTAATGTTTTGTTATCTGTTATGAATAAGTTGTTTTATATATAACGCATGCATGTATAATATTTTTTTATATTTGCATAAAGATGCATACATGCTCTTGTATTCAAAGTCTATGATTATTTTATTACTTTCTTATTATTTTGTCTCTATATCTAATTTAGCCAAGTTTAGTGGAACGTTTGGTGGTGGTGGACATTAGTCCCTCTCAGACCTCAGTCCACACCAGTTTCCATGCCTACATTCAGGCAATGAAAGAGGTGAAGATAGCCAGTAATATCCCACGCTCCACCGCACGGAGACTGGCTGAAGACCAGCTCAGGAAGATAGTTAAGGTAACCACATTAACTACAATTTTATCAGTTCATTTTTTGCATTGTTTGTGGTGTTTTTATTGCAATTCTAGAATAAATCGCCCACATTTATGCTGTTTGCAGGAGCGTTCGGTACGGCAGTTCCTCCTCACTAACCTGGAGGAGCAAAATGGTCACTATGGCTGGAGGATTAACTTGGAAGCCATCTCAAACCACCTAGAAAATCTCATGGCGTTTCCTGATTTTAAAAACACCTATGAGGGTCCAACTCTTTTCTTAGGTGGCAGTAGTTCAGCCTATATAAGGTAAATTAAACTGCTACTTGTACACATGTGCTAAATCAATCTCTTTCTATTGCTTGCATGCATGTTTATGTAAGCATAAATCTGTTTTCCTGTAACGGACCCCTCTTTATTATTGCTCTTAGCTCGGAAGACTACCCTGAAATCCAGAGGCTCTTTCCTTGTGCAGATATCCAGTACATCCCAGATGCCAGTCACTGGATTCATGCTGACAAGCCTTTGGATTTCATCAGCTCCATGATAACCTTCTTACAATCATAGTCCTTGTCTCAGGAAAGGATACGCACAGGTGGGCCCAATCATAAAGAGACAGTGAATGAATTGTAAGGGTATGGACCAAGATGACTTTTAACGAGTTAAATCTAGTCTCTTACCTTGTAATGCACAACTGAATCGTTACGTAATTCCTGATAGTTTGTGTATTCATTTTTTTAATGTAGTATTTGCACTGTGGCTTAACATAGTACAATAAATGCAATCTATCAAGAGGATATATAGAAATTAGCTATGACTTTCAGTCAAGGACATTTGTTTGTTGCTAGTGACATAACAGTGGATCCAGTGGCTCTAAAAAACGAAATAATTTACCTTCAATATTATGATGTGATTTTTTTTTTAAATTATACAAAATTATAATTGGACTAGATTGACTTATTTTAATATAGAAATAGTTTTATCATAGCGTTGACACGGACACCCTTTCGCTGTTCTCTGATAAGAAATACAAAGATGTCTATGCAACAGCGTGTGACTTATTTAACCGCTTCAAGCCGAAAGCATCTCTCACAGACTCATCTTAAAATCCGATAAGACCACAACACTCTGACGTACAGCCAAGGCTGTGTTTGAATTTGTACTCTTTTTCTGGAAACAGAAAGTATTTTATTTAATGCTATAGGGCATAATTAGCTTTCTTTGTTGCCGAGCCTGCGTCAGAAGTTAAGTGTTTTATTAAAACAGTTTTGTATGGCTTTACAACGAGCAAAGATGCTGCAATGTAACCAAGACACCTTTCAGAGCATCAGGAGTTACGATATCAGGTACTACATTTCCGTTCAATACAGCTGTTTTACTAGAAATCTTTCTTTTTTGGCCCTGGGTTTCTGTGACTTTCTGTGTTTTAAAACTAGTTCTGTGTGTTTAACAAATAATCAATAAGCAGATCAAGTACATGTGCATGTGATTAAAATACCGTTCCGGTGCTTGCTGGACTATTAGACTCCGCACAATTAAACTTTTTGTAACATGTACAGATATGTCAGTGTGATTTAATATAGAGAGAACAATGTGTCTACCTCTGCACACTGTTTGTCGTCTAATCTTGGTAGGTTTCTTAGTTATCTGTAGGTTTATCACTATTATGAATAGTTCTCGATGTACCAAAGCAGGGGTTTATGGGAAGATTTTCCTTGACCAGTGGTGTGCTGACATTGTGTGTTGCACACGTTTAAGAATAAACGTACACGTACTGCAGTCTTTGGTATAAAAACTGCTGTTATAAGGGGATGTTTTTGTTTGTTGTGAAAGTGTCGATGTTTGTAAATGATGAGTATTTTGTATATTCATATACAGTACTGGTTATATACATGTATACTATATTAAATATATATTTATGATTACATATCATAATGATTGATAAATGAAGAAATATGCTGCAAAATGACATATCCTTAATGTCAGCGTGTGTTTTCTCATGTCACGTAATAACTGTAGTGAATGTGTTTGGTGGAACTCTAGAGTCATAGCACTGCCATTGCTTGTATGTCTATTATCACAATTTGTTGTGTGTTTTCGTTTACTGTAGCGTTCAGAATTAGGTTTTCTCTACTGAAGGTTACTGCCAGTAATTAGCAGCAGTGCTAGTTTAGTGTCTTTTGCTAGTTACCCAGCTAACAGGAAACATTTTTCAGAATTTTTTTCGTTCTCAAAACATCAGTATAACAACGTTCTTGATGTAGTGTTTTATTTCCCCCTGGAGCAGTGTTGTTGGATGTCCGCGTAACGTTTTTAAATGTTACAAATAGTTTCAGAATTTTCAGACAATGTTTACAATAATGTTTAGAATTGATCAAACAGAATGTTCACTTAAACTTTTAGAGAACTTTCAGAATGTTTTAACTTATTGTTAGCATTACCAAAACATTATTAGAACTTGTTTTTGTTAGCTGGGTACTTTTTTCTGCTAGATAAAAACACTGACTTGGATCATTATTGGTCCTGTGATTTTACCTGAACTTTTAGAAATTCAGTGGACCGTTTCATAAAGCTAAATTAACTCAAAAATATTGCTGGGCAATAATTAATCACAATTATTTGCATCCAAAACAAATGTTTTGTGGACATAATATATGTCTATACTGTGTATGTTTATTATGTATGTATATATTTCAGAATATATATATATATATATATATATATATATATATATATAATATAAATTATATGAATCTAAATATAAATGTATACAAGTAAATATTTTCAAAACATTTACTGCATGTTTGTCTCTTTATGTAAACACAGTACACACACATACATTGTACAAACAAAAACTTTATTTTGGATTTGACTAATCGTAGCCCAGCACAACTCAAATCATTTTGATCTTAAATCCTTCATTCCTTCCTTATGAAACAGCCCTTTGGTTTGAAGAATGTATGCAATACTAAAGAGATGAATCCGTTTAGAACGTAATGCACAGACATTTATGATGTTTTTCTAACAGTATAGGGTCTGCTTAGCATATTCAGAAAGTGCTGAAATTAATATATAGAATTCAGATTTGTTATCTTGGCACTCACGGTACTTGATATATTTTCATTGTACGTAATGTATACTTAAACTAAATTAGAGAGTCAAACTTACTCTTGTGGCTTCATGCTGTATTGTTTGAAAGTGAACTAAATGTATTGTTACTATTTGATACGCAGTGATGCTGGTTCTTTATTTTAGCGGTCTAATGTCATGAAAGAGTGTGTGGTCATTCAGGCAGTAACTGTATGAGTCCATGTTGAACAGTTTGTATGGGTGTATTGCCTTTGCATGTTAGAGTGTATCTGTGTGCAGATTTGTTACTACTCAATAAATGTACAAGTCTTCAACCTGCTTATGTGATTGATTTGCACTGCCTTAACAGATATTTTTACTTCATCTTCAGTGCTGTAATTCCACTGCTTTATTTCTATCAGGAGCAGCAGCTATTGTGAGTAAACACTTGCTCTTTTCTCATTTTTAATCTTTCCGTTCAGGAAAGTAGCACATAGGTGACGTTGCAGCTGTAGTTTCCTTACAAAGTTGGCTGATCAGTTACTGTTAGAGCCTCTTAAAGTCTGCTTAGAAGTTATTGAAGTTGTTGAATTTATAATAATGGCAAAATATTATAGCCTGGGCCCGCCCATACTTCCTTTGACCCTACTGGCCAAGCTGCCGTTTTAGAGCATTTCAGTTCCCAAAAAAATGGGAACCAATGAGAAACGAGCTCCCAGAAGGCGGGTAGTAAGGTAGCTTGGCCAGACTAAGCTCCTATGAGCTTAACGGTCGCAGAAGCCAGGCTAAAAATATTAGTATTGTAAAGAAAAATTTTGTTTTGCAACGTTGATATGCAATGGGTGGGTTAAATACAGAACATAGCAACTAATGGGGAAAAAAATGATGTTGGTTGGTGAAAACCGAGCTAGGTATTATGAAAGTATAACTATAGAACTGTTTGTCACTTACACTACTGTTAAAAACATTTCTTGTTTTTTCTTTCTAATAAATTCAGACTTTTATTCCTCAAGAATGCATTAAATTGATCAAAAGTCACAGTAAAAATATTGTTAATATTACATGAGATTTTTATTTCAAGATTTAAGATTTTTTATACTTGCAGTTTCCACAAAAGTATTAGGCGACTCAATTGAATAATGCAATAACAGAAAATTTTCCTTTGCCATAACAGAAAGAATTGAATTCAAATGTAGTTTTTTGTGATATTTTGCAATCGTATTGTTTATAGTGTATTTAACAAATCTTACCGACCCCAAACTTTCGGACAGTAGTTAAAATGGCCTTATTAAAACCCAATGTGGATTAATAATTAATAAAGTAATAAACTGGGGCCCTTATAAATCATTTTATAAATTCCTGTTCCTGTCACCTTTAAATTGCTTGGAATTTCATGACTACAGGTCAACAAAACCCTTTAAGGTTCTCATCACAGCAGTCACATCAATACATTCTTCACAGTGTAACGCACATCCATAACATAGTTCAAATGTGTCAAAACATTATTCATAATATTATTTACATCCTTAGGATTGTTGTACAAAATGAGGTGAGGCAATACGATCAAAATCATTCAATCAAAGAGATGTGAGATCTTCTGAAATGGCCCCATCAGTCCAAAGAGACCGTTTGAAAATTGTCCTCTTTGTCACTCCTTTGTGGCAGAGACTCGGCAGGTCCTTGTGTGATGATTCTTCCTCGTCTGAACTTGTCTGTCCATCTCTGTGTTCCAGCAGGTGATGGAGACTTGGGGGTTGGGAAAGGGGCCTGCATCATGGTGGAGAAATCAGGTTTGGCAGAAAGGGGCTTATTTGAGCGCCGCAGAACCCCGAACCCTCTCGACTTCTTCTGAGCCTGTTCTTCCTGCTGCTGTCTCAGGAGCTGGTGATGAAGAATAGTCTGTACGTCATCCTGTAAGAGACAAGACACAGTTCACTGACTGCACAACTGCTTTTGTGGAACACCAACATGGCCAAATCACATCAATGAGTGTTTTCAAGAGTTTGCTGGAAAACCAGACAGACTCCAGATGGCAAAACAGGGTTCAGATCCAGCAGTCCTGTAGAGATGTGGCCCTAGCAGATGTTCTCCCTGCAGTTTACCCTTCCACCTCAATTACATTATATAATATCAATCGCATACGGTATTAATGGGATAGTTCACCCAAAAATGAAAAAGACCTCATGATTAACTCACCCTCAAGCCATCCTGGATGTACATGACTTACATCTTTCAGATGAATACAAAATGTAAAAATCATATAGGTCAAATGCAGTGACGAATGCGAAAGCACAGAGGGCGCAAAACAAAACACAGAATAACAAATGAAAAGTACAAAACTAGGATCTGTAAAGAAAAATGTTAGAGAATTTTGAAGCCAAAAGAGCAGACGAGTTTTATTTGCTTGGTTCTCGTGAGATCATATTCTGACCAGGAACTATTACTATTATAATAAATATGGATATTCATATGTAAAATGTATCGATTCACTTCAAGAGGCCCAAAGCCGTATGGAGTGCTTTTCATGATGGATGAAACACTTTCTTAGACTTCAAAATCTTAAACCCCATCTACTGCCATTATAAAGCATTTTTAATCATTTTTGTATATTTTAGATAAATATTCAAAAGCATGTCCATTGATCATGTGCAATTAAACATACTTTCCAGGCCTCCAGCTCTACAGACAGTTCTAGTCGACTCTGAACAGCTTCCAAAAGTTGGTTGTTTAGTGTCATTAGTTCGTTCTTGCTTTTCAGTAGCTCAGTCTCCATTGCTTGTTTTCTGCAAGGAAATTAAAAAGCGATTCATAAACCAAAAACCAAAATTGTTATTTCATAACACAAAATAATTCAACTGAACTCACTTTGCAATGGCTTCATCTCTGTCCCGTAGAGCTTGCTGTAAAATGGCAGAATCTTCCCCAGACTTGTTTCCCTGTCAACAGCAGTAGATTAAGGATGCCTATTAAACCTTTTTTATTATACATTTCCTTTAATGTGTAATTCAATACAGTTGTTTGTGCATGTACACTGTAAAGTTACAGAGAGCAAAGAAAGTTAATGTGGCCTACAAAAAACTATTTAAAACACCTTGTTTGTACCCGTTACATAATTGTTTGCCAATACGCAACAGACAAGGCCAGCGGACCAATAAAAACAAACTGGATTAAAATAACTTAAGTATATTCTGGCACACCTCAAACTGAAATTATAGACTTGTAAATACATTTCTACAATTGTTCTAACAATAATGCAATGGTTATGCAAGGCCTAAGAATAGAATGGTATGTGCATATTCAGAAGGAGGCGTGGCCAATATGAGCTGATGGGTGTGGCTAAAGCTCACCTGAGAGGTGTGGTTAACGGCAAGTGTCCGGGCCACTTTCTGCAGTTGAAGCAGGGCCTTGTCTAAAGGATTGATTTGGGACTGCTGATCGACTTCTGCTGACTCTAAATCTGTCAGAGGGAGTAGCAGCTTTACAACAGATTGAATCTCCTCTGCCACCTGGAAACACCACAGAAACAATGAAGATGCAATTAGGACGAGCCCTTATTGCATAGATTAGTCTGTTATAAACTGCCATAACTTATAAGAAGGTGTTGTAGGTTATAGAAGTTGAGACTCACTCGGTGTCTGTTTTCACTCCAGCCAGGTCCGCTGTCATTTTTCTGTTGCAGTCTATCCACCTGAGCCTTGAGCTTTAGACTGCGCTGCCGAGATAATTCCACTTCCCTTTTCACGTGCTTCAGCTGTTACATGAGAACAAAAATACAAGCTTTTATTGACATACTGGAGGGTTCATTTAGCTACTTGTGTAAGGCTGCTCAGAATGATATCAGACTTGCATACCTGCAAATATAAACACAGAACGCCTTGTGTCTTTTACAACCTTGCTATTCTGGATTCTCAAAGAACCGAGAAAGGAGGAATCCGGCCATTCCGGCAAAACCAACAGGATCAGATCAGAAAATATTCTGAACCAAATCTGAGATGACCTTTACTTCCTATAGTGTGAAGTGATTTGGTTACTTAAATCTTTAGATTTGTTTAAATGTTTCAGGTGTCTTAGTATGGTGTGTCACAAATGTCTGCATTGTTTCAGTTCTAGTTAAACAGGCATCATTAGGAAAACATATATTCAGCAAGTAAAACCTACATTCCATTGACAGTTTGTCAATGTCCTGGATATAGACATAAAAGATAAAAACGTGCATGTTCATTGTTAGCGCTGAAGAGTCATATTACTTGAGACTGGAGAAAAAGCAATGAAGTTTTGTTTGGCCATCTGGTCTTTTCATTGAGCTGACCTTTTTTTTTGGTTGTTTTTTTTAATGATGACGCTTTAAAAATGTTCTGGATTTTCAAATTGTTTCTCCACTGTTCTCATCAGTCACTTTGTATTAACATCATAATCAAGTATTTGAAATGATTGACAAGAAAGTAGTGACAGCTAGTTTAAAGTGATTATTTGTCGTAATGTGAATTGCAGTCAATGAATAAACAGAAACATTTTTTTAAAACCTTTTTATTTCTGCATGAGACCGCATGAGTAAAAATTCTAAAATGACATGCTGTTACAGTCAATTCTGTCAACTGCAAAATTTAAAACACTTTCAAATGTTTTGAACAGAAAATATTAAACACTTTTTATGCATATCTTACAGTGTGCTAAACACTTAATTTAGCACAAAAAAACTAAATAACATTACATAAAATGTAAATGATAAAAAAAATAATTATATTTAATTAAAGCTACAATTTTTTTAATTAGTGTAATAGGAACAGAAAGGTACGCCTAATTGAAGAATTTCACCATTATAGCTAATTTCCCCTTTGTTTATGGTCCCCTATTTGTTCATCTGCGTTCACTGATTTTGAATCACTGTATTCATAACAGCATGACTCACCGTGGCAGACACCGGGCTGGACACTCGTCTGCGAAGTGGGCTTCCACTCCGGAGCAGATCCGGTAACGCTTCATCTACATATGAGCGAACGGGCTTTGGGGGCGCGTTTGGGTCAGATTCAACCACTGCCATAAACAGCGAGTCATCCGTTTGACCGGTCACGACCGTGCGGCCATCGCTGTCATCCACGGCCAGCTGTTCTTGTAGCTCATCCAGCGTGCACAGCGGCGAGCCGCTAGACTCTCTGTCAGTGTCATGACTCGAAATCGAATCCTCATCGTCGGTTAATCGTCTGTGAACTTCCTCAATGGTCAGCGGTGATTCTACGAGGTCCCTAAAAGTGCGCAAAGTCACTGGTGAATCTCTCCTGTAGCTCTCCATTTTCATCTAAGAGCGGCCAGAGCTGAAGCGCACTTTCTTATCAGGAGAGTGAAGACTGAAACTCAGATAAGAGAATGTCTTCAAACCAGTTTTTCCAGTCTTCTGACGCTCAGAAATGACAGGTGCGTCAGCAACCCTCACGGGGTTTGACATCACAGAAGGTTTTACCTCTGGGACCGAGGCTTTTGTACGTAGACTAACATATATTTTGACGAGATTCACGGACGTGTTCAGGCACGTCTGTGAAATTAGGAGAACGCCCTTTGATTATATTAAGCTTTAAGCACAACACTTGGATGTAATTAAGTATTCCTATGAGAGAAGTGGAAGCCAGCGAAACAAATGACATGCATATTATAAAGGATACATTAAATGCTGCTAACATTATCAGATATGTCTAAAGTAAACACATGGGTACAAGCTGTTCAGTTTGGCTATGCCCTCACCCTTACTCAAATGACAGCTGGTATATTTATAGTCACGTTAGTAAAGGGGAGCACACCGACTCATTTCTGCGAATTGGTTCTTTCGAATAGTTTGTGTCAGAACGATTCAGTGATTCTTTTGCGTCATAAACGTGCCCAATATCATTATTTTTAAGGTAAAAAATAGAATGTAAACTTACTTATTTACGTTAAACTGTTTTTTTTTAATAATTAAAACCAACTGTTTACTGGAGACAAATCCGCTTGGAGCTGTTTAGACTAATTGGCTAACGACGAAATCTTTAGACGGAGAACCGGTTCGACTGATTCAATGATCCGACTCATGAGAACAAAAACGGTCATCTTATTTACAGCCGCTTCTGGACTGAAAACTAGTGCACTATTAAGGTTACATAAACGACAGACGAACAATTAACTTCTAAAGCGTTTTGTTATTGAGAATGTAGCTAAACGACGCCTGTTATTGATGAGAGACCAACTATGAGCTTCCATAAATAGCTTATTAAAGGACGAGGCAGGTCTAAAGGTGAGTGAACTCAGCTAGTTCAAGAATACACGGTGTCCTTTCCTTTTAGTTAGTACAACCCAAAATAATTATGAATTATTGGTGCAAATATCAATTACGAAGTGTAAAATCTAGAATAGTTTTTTGTGTTTGTGTGAAAAAAGGAAAAAGAATTTGAAGTACAGCACTGGGTATCTGACTCTTCAAAATGACAAAAGAAGAAGAAAACCCAGAGTGGGTTGGGGGTCAGGAATTTTACGACAAATATGAACCAAAGGAGATATTAGGACGGTAAGTGTCACCTCTGTTGATGAACTTTGCGTCTGGAAAAAATATATGTATAACAGTTTTACAAATAAATATCAATAAAGATCAAATTCTGACATTAAAATTACATTAGAAGTCCTAAATTTGCCTGAATGTCATTTTCCAGAGGTGTGAGCAGCGTGGTCCGCCGATGTGTGGACAAACGGACTGGCCAGGAATATGCCGTAAAAATTATAGACATCACACCATCGGACAAAATGACACCTCAAGAGATACAGGAAATCCAGCAGGCCACTGTGAAAGAGATCGACATTCTTCGAAAAGTGTCTGGACAAAAAAACATAAGTATGACTGTCCATGCCAGTTTGATCCATTAGAAATGGGATTTCCAATACCACAAAATATACTGTAACATAATATTATGGTACAGTCGAGAAATATAACATCTTTTAAGAAATGTAATTTTTTACAAAATAAAAAATGGTAAGGATGCTGTACTTCTGCAACAACAACAACAAATCAGATATGTTTTTTCCTCTCATAGTTCAGCTGAAGGATTGCTTTGAATCAAAGGCCTTCTTCTTTTTGGTATTTGATCTGTAAGTATGGCTTTAATTGCTTTTAATGGCACACACAGCTCTCGTGTCTGTGCATCACTTGTGGCTGCAATTTCTGCATAGGCAAACAGCCCAAATTTAGCACAGAAAATGTAAAAATGACGTTTTTATCCTTGTTTCCCCGGTAGCCCATTTTCACAGCTACAGTAACTGCTGTTTTGTTGAGAGGTTTGCTTTCTATTCAGATTTCTAGACGTTCCCTGTGGAGATTATCGGTTGGTTGACACTCTGCAGAATACAGATAAGACATTGGCTATTCAAAAAGCCCTCAACATATGGCTCATTGCCAGGATGCTAAGTTTCTGCAAGAGCCTAACTCTCAATACAAACGTGTGCACACAATTCCTCCAAATTTGATATTTATAACAGATGCCGTTACAATTGTCTGTCTGTAATGTGCCAATTTTACAGCACCAGACTAACTGGTATTGCTTTTCATTTCTTAGTTTTTCAAGTTTAATCGTTTGTGTTAAAATGAATGTTCTTTTAACAGGATGAAGAGAGGAGAACTCTTTGATTACCTCACAGAGAAAGTCACTCTGAGTGAGAAAGAGACACGGTAATAAGTCTGAAAACCAATTTTCGATGCTCCCAAATGCATTCAAGTTGTGTAAAACAAATCCAATGCTGAAAAGGGGATTGCACAATCAAACAGTTCAAGATTTTGACAACAGCAGGGTTTAAAGTTAGGTCATGGCACACTACCATGCTCATAGAGGTAGTACCGTCTACTTTTTTTTTTATTGTATAAATTTTATTCAATTGGTCTGTTTCCAAAAAATATCACGCAGCACTGTTTTTCACCATTAATGATAAGAAATGTTTCTTGAGAAACAATTCATATTAGAAATATTTAGAATAATATAGAATCATTTCTGACGAATCATGTGACTAAAAAAAATTGGAGGAATGACTTAAAAAAATTCAGCTATTAGGTGTTAAGATAATTTTTAAAGCAACTGAAATCCATTCATTGCAACTGCTGTATTAATCTTAGAGATATGATCTTGCCCTGACCTTTTTTTCACTCTTTTTGATAGAAAGATTATGCGAGTTCTTCTGGAGGTGGTTGACTATCTTCACGCCCACAATATAGTCCATCGTGACCTGAAACCAGAGAACATTCTGTTAGATGATGAAGTGAATATCAAACTCACTGATTTTGGCTTCTCAATCCAGATTGAGCCTGGACAAAGACTGAATGGCGAGTTCTTTTGAACACCTTTAAATATATGTGTTAGGACGGAATGATTGTAGATGCTGTAGTTTTGAAGAACCTGCTTCTGTTTCACCCCTAGAGGTTTGTGGGACACCAGGTTACTTGGCTCCAGAAATTATTGAGTGCTCCATGGATCCCAATCATGCTGGTTATGGGCCTGCTGCTGATATGTAAGTGCTTAAATTAAGTATGCACCAGTGTTATTTTAGTTCTATATTATAAGTATTTATTGATATTTTAAAATGCCTTTTAAAGGATTAGTTTACCCAAAAATGAAAATTTACCCCCAAGCTATGTAGATGAGTTTCTTTCTTTATCAGAACAGATTTGGAGATATTTTGCACTGCATCACTTGCTAACTGATGAATCCTTTGTAGTGAATGGGTGCCGTCAAGCAGCTGATAAAAACAAAATTATTCACACGACTCCAGTCCATTAATTAATGCCTTTTTAAGCAAAAAGCTGCATATTTGTAAACAATAAAATGTTAATGCTTTTTAACTTTTAAACTGCCAAAAACCGAGCCAATAATCCATAATAACATTATAAAAGTGCATTCCCTGCTGTCTTCTCAGATCTAAGTTCCACTGATGTCTTTGTTTAGAACTGTTTTAAATTGTAGCCTACAAAAAATGTACATGTGGCCTAGAAAAATATTGCATTACCAGTTATAATATAAATAATATAAATAATCCAACCAAATATATTAATAAATGAACGTCCTGACAGTGAACCAGAAGAATATGAATTGATTACAACAAACTAATATGTTTAATATATGAATGTGTTGTTACATAACCTTTTTTCTGTGTGGTCTTGTGCAGTTGGAGCGCAGGCGTGATCTTCTACACTCTTTTGGCTGGATCTCCACCTTTCTGGCACAGGAAACAAATGCTGATGCTTCGAATGATTCTTGCAGGAAAATACGAATTCAGTTCTCCAGAGTGGGATGACCGTTCGGACACCGTTAAAGACTTGGTGCGTGGCGCTTGTGGTCTTGTTTGTCAACCGGTTTCAAAAATGGTTACGCAAAATTCTATGAGAAAATGCCTTTTACAAAGCCACCTTGTTTTCTTCCCAGCAGATTTCCAGGTTATTGGTTGTGGACCCACAAAGTCGTTTTACAGCCACAGAAGCCCTCAATCACCCGTTCTTCCAGCAGTATGTGGTTGCGGAAGTACGTCATTTTAGCCCCTACAGGAAGTTCAAGGTAAAGAGCAGATGTTCTAGATGACTTCTTAAAGCATTGATTTTGAGGTTTTGAGTTTCACCACACACCATCGTTATTGCAGGTTATTTGTATGACAGTACTTGCTGCCATGCGTATCTACTGCAACTATCGTCGTGCCAAACCGGTCACCAAGGAAGTGATCCGCAGCGACCCGTATGCCATCAAACCTCTACGCAAGATGATCGACGCATGCGCCTTCAAGATCTACGGCCACTGGGTGAAGAAAGGGCAAACTCAGAACAGAGCAGCTTTATTTGAGAACACTCCAAAAGTCATTCTGCTCTCTATTGCTGCTGAGGAGATGGATGTTTCAACCAGGACTTGGTGAGGGTTCATCATCTCCGAATGATCCCAGATACAACAATTTACCTCAAGAACATGTGGATAATACTCTACTGCTATGATTATTTCCACCTTATTCACACGGTCAAAAGGACATAATATTGTTACAAATGTACAATTGAGACCTGAACTATTTAACTTGTGGTAATATTTAATACAATTATTTTTATTCTATTTTAAATATATGATGCTACTTACATTTTATCTAAATTATTGTAAAGACCATAAAGAAAGGAAAAAATACAATAAAAAACAGAAAAAAATAAATGAAGAAAACTATATCATAGGTTTCTAAGACTTTAATTTCACAGTAATGTGTAAAAAAACAACAACGTCAAAAAACAGATATAACACCGAGTTCCAGAAATTTGTGTCTCCACAGGAGAAACGTAGTATCCCTCCAGTAATGCACCACTGACATCAAGAATATTTAGCTCTTAAAGCTCAGTTCTTTTCTGTTTTGCATTTGAGGTCATAGCACAGCGGAAGCCCAGGTTATCAGAGGCCGAATCAGGTGTGTTTCCCATCCTGCATGTAAGAACATAACAACACATGTTTGTATTTATCAGATTCTCATAAACTGTTTCGTACAATAGCTCTGGAATACCAGACATGTTTGGGGAAAGCTGCCTGGAACAGTTACAAGAATCCATTGTATAAGTAAGGGATAATGTAGAGGCAGCCGGTAGTTATCGCAGAAATAAGCCCCGACAGTGTGATCAGGATCTTGTATCACGCTGAAGGGGCTTATTTCTGCGATAACTACTGGCTGCCTCTGCATTATCCCGCTTATTATACGGCTACTTGCCACATAAGAAAAAAAACTGTACATGAATATGAATCTGAAACATTTTATTGGCATATTTGTTTTAAATTAACATTTTCATCCCTCCGCGAAACGATATAGTACCACGTGACTAAAATTCAAATGTTAGTAAGACAATTCATAACATCTACATATGAATATATAATAACGGATGTATTTTAGTTATTTACAAGTATTAAATTGCACCTTATGTTGTTCAGTGTTTGTCACAAGATGGTGCCAAACGGTAATCTTTGTTGGCGCGGAGGGATTTTAAACATGTAAGTAGTACCGGCTATGCGTTATTACTTTGGAGCGGTTATTATTCGAAAAGAATGAACCTGAAAATGTCTCAACTGACCAATCAGAATCAAGCATTCCAGAGAGCCGTGTAATAATGAATAATAAAAGTTGACTTTGAAAAATATGTATGTAGCAGGATGAAGCATGACTGACCTAGTGGTGACACGAGCTCTGTGATTGGCTGAGCCATCGGCTGTGTCGATCCAGGATGCTCCACGCAGGACATACATGGTCTGAGCACCAGGAAATTGTGAGGAAGTCCACTCCCAGACATTACCCAGCATGTCATATAGACCTGGAATAAGGTGGGATATTATTCTCTGAATTCTCTAAAAAGAGTCCCTGTCCCTGTCTATGAATGATGTTGCTACTGTATATACTACATTACCATAGTTATTCTGTGGAGGATAGGCAGTTACAGGAGCTACGCCATGATACCCATCTTCTGCGACGTCCTTCTCTGGAAATGGGCCCTTTGTAAAATAAACAAAAACTTAAATTATCAACAGCTAAAAAAATCCACATTTCCCACCTGCTATGGACAAGAAAGTACCTCAACTGACCTGCCACAGGTTAGTCCGGTTCAGCAAGAACTTGTTTCCCCATGGGTAGGTCCTGCCTGAAATACAAAAATGGCTATGATGACTACATAAAAAGAAGTAAAAAATACTTAATACATAAGGCTTTTTCAGCTTGCCTTCTAAACCTCCACGTGCAGCCATTTCCCACTCTTCCTCAGTTGGCAGTCTTTTCTTCTTCCACTGACAGTAGGTTTGGGCGTCATTCCAGCTGACCTGCACCACAGGGGACTCCAGTCTGGTCTTGATACCAGAGCCTGGGCCTGCTGGCTGCACACATCAAACCCAGACCCCAGACATTTTATTAACCATTTTTAGTTAAATGTACAACAGCAAAATAACTTATTATCAATTCATTAATTCATTTTATTTATACATTAATAAATACAAATTTCACACACACACACACACATATATATATATATATATATATATTGCATCCAACATAAAATACACA
>JAUYWG010000022.1:2412204-2455412 GCA_034779775.1 Enteromius afrohamiltoni | reverse complement strand
AGTAACAGAACAAACTGAGACAGACTCAATCCAGAAGAACTGTGGCATGTCTTCAAGATGAAGAAAAAAACCTACCTGCAAAGCTACCTGAAAAACTATGGGCAAGTGTACCAAAAGCTGTAATACCAAATATTTAATTGATAAATGATATCTATTTATTTTTTACAGGAGTGTCTGTAAAACTTTGAACAGTACTGTAGCTTTGTAGGAAATGTAAACTAATATTTCCAACTGACACACTACCGCAAAAAATAGAAATAACTGACTTAATACCATTTTTTGCTGGTGAAAATACTAGTGGCCTTTTGCACAGTACTGTACTTGACAACTTAAAATAAGAGCTAAATGCAAGGTTGTGAAGGGGAGCTGTATTTGTCTCAATATTTATGTTAATGCTATTCAAAATTGTGAGATTTTGCGCTTGTGTGCAAATAATACTTCTTTACACGTGTGCTGTGGCTTGTTTGGAGAATTAAAGAAAAATATGCAAATAACTGATAGTACAAAGCTAACATTTAAAGTTTGTAAGTCCTGTCCCAATACCAGATTGGAGAAATCATGATGGTTCTCATAAAGTTTGAAAGTCAAGCAAACAGATCATCCTGCTCCAAACTCACACTATAAGTTGATGTCTCAAGATTAGATTTTAATTTGAAAAAATATCCAACATCATGTTAAAACTGTGAATTAATGGGCCACTGTTTGAATTTAAGTGGCCGGGTACTTCCTCCACTGTTTTAGAGCTGCTTACTTAGTTTGCGAGCCTGCCTCTCTTTGGCTTCAAACGCCACCTTAGTGTCCATCAGAGCTTCCAGTGCTTTGCACATCTCATCCATGTCCTGTTGAAGCACGTCGCTTTGGCTGAGGAGACTCTGGCTCTCCTCTCTCAGCTTCTCGGCGAGAGTGGCCATCTGTGCGCTTTCCTCCTGACACTGCGAGTGGAGCTGAGCGGCCAATGAGAGCAAGCCCTCCGCGTGGCTCACCACCGAGTCCAGCTGGTCCTTCGACATCCTGCTGTTCTACACTTTACAGCTGCTCCACACCAAGTCCAGTTGGGTTATGAAGGATCAACCAAAAAGAAAACTATAATGAATATTAATACTGTAGAAACTAAATTTGGAGTCGAATTAAACTGCATGTTTGTTTTCTTAATAAAACTATTCATTGACATTCAAACACCCATTTCAAAAACCCTTTTAAATAATCATGATATATTTGTGAATTCTACATGTAAATAACACCATTTTTGTGAATATCATGTTTTTTGCTATGGCTGTTGGGTAAACAATTGAACACAATAAAACAACTACATATTTAAAGCTGAAAGGTTGAGCTAAGTCCTCAGGACAAAGGTATTTAATATGAATGTCTGGTTGGGGTAAGTTGTCACATGTTTTATATGTCATTGATTTGTGTTTTATACAGTTTTTACTGTTTAATATAAGCTCTGTTGAGACAACTTGCTATGCTATTTATCACACATCTCAAACTGTTCAATTAACTCTTATTTCATTATTATGAATTTTATTGATTGATTGACTGATTGAAAATTGATTTAGTCATAATCAATATAAATGTTTTTAAAAAATGCATGTTGACGGTACCAGGTTTCTCCCTTATTTATTTGTGGTATAGATTCAACGAGAGGCTAGAAATGTTCCTCAGAGATTTTGGTCCATATTGGTCTGACAGCATCATGCATATATTGCAGATTTGTCAGCTCCACATCCAATTGTGATCCTGGAGCACAAAACCATAAGTCACATGTTGCATTGGTGTATTTGTAGCAATGACCAACAATACATTGTAACAGTCAAAATTACAGCTTTTTCTTTAAAAAAATAATGTTCTGCGATGATGTTTTGTACATTTCCTACCGTGTAATATTAAACTTCATTTTTGATTAGTACTGTGCATTGTACTTTATTTGGACATCTTTAAAGGCGACTTTCTTAATATTTGGATTTTTGCAACCTCAGATTCTAGATTTTCAAATAGTCATATCTGAGCCAAATATTGTCCCAAGTAAACCATCACATTAATGGAAATCTTATTTATTCAGCTTCTCTCTTTGAAAAAATTGACCCTTATGACTGCTGTTGTGGTCCAGGGTGGTCACAGATGTGAATCTTATGTTCCACCACATCCCAGAGGTGGACTGAGATCTGAAAGTGTGAAGGCAGAGTTTTTCAAAGTCTTTAAGTCAAGTCTAAAGTCTTTAACCTGGAATCAGAGTTGAGTCTGAAGTCTTTGTCACTGCAGTCTGAGTCAAGTATTGAGGCTTTGGTCACGATAGACAGAGTCGAGTCTCAAGTCATTTAATGACTTGCTAAAAATATCCCATTCAGAATCCTTCTGTATTGAAACCATTTTACGATGCTGTTTTAAAGGCTATCATCTGCTTTGTAAAAAAATTAAAATAAACGGGTTAAGGTGTAAGGTTAATATTTTTATCCGCTACAATGTCCAAAA
Source organism: Enteromius afrohamiltoni (assembly GCA_034779775.1). Lineage (NCBI taxonomy): Eukaryota > Metazoa > Chordata > Actinopteri > Cypriniformes > Cyprinidae > Enteromius > Enteromius afrohamiltoni. Next base: position 2,452,940 of record JAUYWG010000022.1, on the reverse strand, counting down.
CACTCAAGTCGCTTTTAAAATATTCACAAGTCCTTTTCCTTTTAGTTATAAAAGTGCCATTTAATTATAGCACTAACTGTCACGTTCAAGAAACCAGTGTGAGATGATTTGACCTTTGTGACATGGTGTGTTATCCTCCTGGTAACTGGTAAACTAAAGGAGTTAAACCACCAGCAACATCAACCATGGATCCAAACTGTTTGCACTAAATCCTAACCATATCATTTTGAGTTTCTCTGAGCTCAAACCAGTCTGGCCATTCTCCTCTGGCATCAACAAGGTATTTTTGCAACTTCTATACCTTATATTTATATGTAAATCCAAGAGATGTGTGTGAAAATAGCAGATCAGCAGTTTATGTAATACTCAGACTGACCTGTTTGGCAAAAATCAATATGACATGTTCAAAGTCACTTAAAACATCATCTTTTCCCATTCTGATGCTCAGATTGTTATTTACACATTATTAAGGAAATGGGTATTAGAAAAGGTGGTTCTCATCTTTGTCACTAGGGCAACATGCTGTGTTGTCTCTGTGACCTAAATCTCTGATGGCAGCACTAGTCTGAATCATCAGGCTCAAGGGAGGTAACAAGCTGCTTAGTGAACAGCTTATCTTAGCACCACTGTTGCTTCACTTCTCTTGTAACTCAGGCTATACAAGGGCATATGCAACAATAAAATAAAAGAATGCAACCACTGTATTTGAGTGCTACCAGTGACAGTGGGATGCTGTGCTCACTGGAAATACATTATTGACCATGGTCATTGAGTTTACGGAGTCAGACAATCCTGTTATGTCCATATTTAAAAGTTGAGTCCATAATTGAGTATTTCCATTCTTTTCTGAATATTTGTTGAAGGCAAGGTTTTAATGCTTACCAGATCAGGTGTGTGTCCTTTTATGCAGCACACAGTCTCTCCTTTAGCTCTCTCTCTCTCACTTCCTCTATTATTTGTCAGCACCACGAGGGAACTGCTGCCTTATCCTTCAAACACAGATTATGACAGAGAGAGGAAGAGGAGGGGAGGACAACATGCCTTGCTCACAAGGCAATTACCTGCAAGATTTGTGACATTACATGCAGTTAAGAAGTAAGTTTACAATAATTTATAGTAGAATTTAGACCTATATTCCGTTTTACAACATTTGGTGCTTTTCCTTATGTTAACAGGCCTACTCAAACGTCCCACGGCTTCATTGTAAAACAACCGCTAGGTGGAGCCATTGGTCAAACGTTTAAGGCTGGTAGCACGTGGCGAGACACAGTAAACACCCCAAGAAATTCAAAGCTCATCGTCTGACAATGCAAAAAGATTATGCATTCAGTGATGTAGCGACAGAATAAACGTAACAGTTTCACTGTCCATAAACACTACTGAATATGTCTCCAATAAGAGCGGAGGTGTTTGCCAAGTATGCATTGATCCAACCCTAAAAACAACTCTGGCCATTAGCCTAGAGTTACTGAAATGCAGAATTTCACAGCATTATTAATTAATACTAAAGGATCATTCAAAGTCAAATGATGCATCTACGACTTTCAAGGTTCTATAAAAACTCTATATAAACATCTGAACACATTGTACAAGGTGAGTTAATTTTGCATACATTTGATTGTTGTGATGAAGGATGTGTCTGAATACCTGAAAGGTAAGACATAAATATATACATGAATATAAAATACATTCATAAATAATAATAATAAAGCAGTCAGCAAACACATTGTTAATGGTTTGACTTTATTAATAAGAGCATCATGGTCATGGCCACTGTAATCATTTCCAGATATGCTAGTGCTTGTTGAAGTATTAGCAATAATTTGATAAGTAGAAATCCTGCAGTACAGGGATGCTCTTATAGTGTGTGCTTTGGACATTACCTTTTTTATTATTAATATCCTTTCCTTGTGCAAGGCTGTGTTTATACATTCGTTTCTTCAGTGTTTCTAAGGACAGCTTATTTAAACTCAATCCCTGCACTGTTCGTAAAGTAGGTTACGCATTGTGCTTGTACTGACCTACACTTATATTTTTAATGCTTGTTTGCTTTTCTAAGTGTATACCACAGATGTGACTACGGTGGACTTTTGGACTACTTTGAATTGTGTTTTCTCTATTTTATTTCTTAACAATAGATGTGTTAACTGAAACAAGCTTAATCCGATAACATTCTAACAGTCTAGAAAAGAAGGAATGTGGAGGCCTACAAATGGATGAATGGATGTCAAAATCAAGGACAATGGTTTTATAAACACACTAAATGCTGTAATGAAAGGTAATGAAAATCTAAAAATGCAAAAACATATCTATGAGGGTTAGGTTTAAGGGCAGGGGATAGAAAATATCATCAGCTTAGTATAAAAACAATTGAAGTCGATGGAAACTCCCCAACACGATAGAAAAACGAATGTATGCAGGAAAATAAAAAGGAATTCATTGAGTTGCTGCTGAACAAATATACTTTCAACTGGCTGCAGTAGACATGAGGCTGACATAAGAAACCTCTAAGGCAGAGATAAGTGAAGTCATAAGCACCATGCTTCTACCAGGCAATTAAAAAGAACAGGAGATTAAAAGAAGTCATTAGCCAGGACAGTGGATTAAAGCACAGTGTCAAACAGTGAGGGATTACAATTCACCAGCCTACATTCACTCGTTGACCTTTAACCTTCCCTTTTTATTAAGTCTAGTATTATTTAATTTTTTCACATTTTTAAAAACTTTTCCCCCTGAGGACCATTTGTTTTTTTTTTTCATGAGCTCTACCTTAGTAGAATTTTTATTCTCGTTCCGTACTAATCTCTATTCAGAGCTTCAGTAAATGCAGTTCGCATCTCAGTCCCTTTTTCCATAAGCTACCTGTATGTTGTCGACGCATGGATTTACAAAACTACACCAGCATGGGCTTTTTCACGTTAATGTGGAGTCGCAAAAACTGCTTCGCAATGTTAAAAGCAGGTTGCAGATGCCAAGCTTTTCATGTATAGTACATTACTCCCATGGTCAAAAGGAGGACACGCTGATCTTTTTGTTTGTTATGGACATGATATGCCAGAGATTTCAATAATAGGACATTAAGATCGATATAGGACACATGTTCCATGCCTATCAGTATTTTCTACTAGGTATGTACTACATATATATATTTAGGGTCAGTCCGTATCAAGTGATTCGACTTGGATATGGCATGACCGATGTATATTGTTTTCATCCCAATCCCTACAACATTCTACACATTCATGAACAAATGGTTTTTCAGTGTTACACAGAGACAAAAATCAGTCTCTTCAACTCTTCTACCCTGGTTCTGGTCAAAATTCCCCTGTATTCCTTGACTTCTCTGTCTCCCTGTCTTCCATCTGCACCCAGATGTCAATCTGCTTCTACTTTTCAAAAGCCACTTCAATCATTCTTTACATCATATTGGCCCTTTTAACCCGTGTCAATGCCATGCCCCCCATGACAGCTCTCTTCCCCGTGAATGATTAACACCGGAAAGTAAAGAGCATCTTGGTAAGTGGGTGGCCTGTCTCTCTCATCCTCTCTGGCCTCTCCGTTCTCTCTCTCCTCCACTTGTTCCTGGCCTGTCTCCTCTGCATCATCGTCTTCTAGCCCCTCACTTTCTAACACACCCCTCCTCTCCTCATCTGGCACTCTAAACCCAAGACCAAGGAAACCCCCACCACCCTCTTCCACACGGGCGCCCATCCCACCTCCGAGGCTTCTCGAGTGAAACAGGCAGGGATGGCGGCTTCTTGCGGTATGCAACCGACCAAGAGAGAAACCGCTGCGACTAAGAGAAAGCCTACCACCGGGTCTAATGGGGAATGAGTTTGTCCCCGCAGCCATGTTCCCTCTAAACCAGGAAGGGAGCGAAGAGCTGCTTGTTGAGCGCCGGCATCTAGGGCAGCTCTGAAGGAAGTAGCTAGAATTGTGTCGCACATGTGCAGCCACTGCAACTGATAACGGTGTGTTAGTATTCATATCCAAATCCATAAGCAAGGCCTCGGAGTAGCTAGGCACCATCTGCTGGTTACAGCGAATGTGCCATTCCAGTTCGGTCATATCCACCGTGTTGACGCGCGATATAACACGCAGAGTGGGACCCCCGGTCCCATGCTCGAAGCCCGTACAGTAATTTCCTGCCTCTGTGTTATCATTGTCATTTGCATCCTCGTTCTCTCCGAACAGCTTCTCGACATGGTAGTGGACGTATGCTGTACGATACTCTGCAATCACACGAAGAGGCCATGATAGCAGGAAAGCCGAGGCCAGCCAGTACACCCAGCGCCTGGTGTACCACGGCGGTCGTGATGGGTCAGGGAAGGCCAGCATGTGTTCCCGGAAGTCAACATTTTTAAGGTGCATGCCCTCCCGTGCTTCCATATAGTCATCCAGGCCCTCATTGTCCCCAAAGAAGCGTGCTCGCTGTGTGAGGTAGGCGGTCTCGGCACGGGCGCTGGCGAAGCTGAAGCACTTGGTGAAGCGCAAGCGGGTGACAGGATGTTCCAGCAGGCCTTGGAGCTCTTTTGAAACGTCTTTGACACCGAGACGTGAGTAATCAAACTCTGAGCTTGCTGTGTGAGTGTTGACCCGTTCATGGTACACCTGCGTAGTCGTATAGGCGTCTCCGTTTCGGTAGCGTGTTACCTGTCTGGTGCGACGCACATAATGGTAGCTGATGGCCTTCCACCAGATGCAGGGTGTGGCTTGTTGCAACCGCTGTATCCTGTCATACACCTCACTGATTTCCACTTTAGCAAGGTTCGCTGTTTTAGAATAGCAGTGCCAGCACTCCACCAAGTAGACGACGTACAGCATGGCCAGGAAGGCTACAGGTATATAGATGTAGCCGTTGGAGCATGGGCTGTCGTGGTAGAGTCGGGCATTGCCTTTGTAGAAGTAGGCCTGGTCATCAAAAGTAATTACGGTGATGCGGTATAGGGAGCACCAGCCCAGCGTGCCAAAGCAGCCGTACATTAGCAAGGTGAGCAGCAGGCACTTCCAGTGGGACTCTCGGCACAGTGAGCCACTCAGAGACTGCTTAAGGGGGCGCTGCTGTAGATGAGAAGAGGGAGACCGGATGTTGATGGGAATATAAGGAGACCAGAGAACAGAGGGTAGTGCAGATGGATTTTGAAATTGAATGTGGAAGGGTTCAATAGCAGATGAGTTGGAGGGCATTGGACAGAATTGGAGTTGATGCCAAAACCAAAGGAAAGCAGAGGGCAGCATGGGTGGGGGAGAACAGGAGGGAAAGAAAGGAAAAGAGATAAAAAAAGTTAAAAATTAGTTCTAGCAGAAATGCATACAACATTGTACAAGAACAAAAAGAAATTTTGAAAAAATATATGTGCCTGTCATACAGTCTTGAGAAAGCATGTGATGTATTGAACTCTGAGTGAATTACACTGGGTAAATGACTGATTCTGTGTACTTTAACATTTGTAATACATTTAAAGAGCACCTATTATTCAAAATTTACTTTTACATGTTGTTTTGAACATAAATATATACACAATCACCCTATAATGATAAAAATCCACCCACTCCTTTTTCTAATTCCTATTCGTCATAAGCAGTGTCTCAGAATAAGCCATTCGCAAAATCCATAAAATGTAACATCACATTCTACAAGCCCCACCCACAACCCATGATTAGCAGAGACCCCACCCTGAGAGAGCCACACACATCCTGCCATGTATAACTTTACACTTGAGCATTTAAAAGCAGCATTCAAGTAATAAACAAAGTCTTTCGTTTTAGACCTGTGGAAACGATTCATCCAAGAAAAGTTAGTGATTTTCTCTATATTTTTTATTTGTTGGGGTCACATTAACAGGAGAGGAGTACTGTTTATTGAGTTGCTGTCATTTAATACACAGATGTATCATAAAAATGTTAGTTCTTTCTCAGTTGTTTACCTTCACAGACATGACCAACTGTGGTTTTGTAACTTGTGTGTGTTTTAACTAGGGCTGCACGATTTGAGAAAAATTATTATTAAGGTCAAAATTGCGATTGCGATGCAATATATAAGTGCTTAGACTGCTTGTTATCAAGGAAAATGCACACACAGATTACTAATAATGCTGAAATCTGTATTTCTCAACTGAGATACAGTATACAGTGCAATCTAGCAACAACAAATTAAAACTAAATTGTACAAAATTAAATAAAAGTAACATCTTTACATTACTGAATTAAATTACATTCAATTAACATTAAAATAAAATTGAAAAGTTAAACGTACAGATAAATAAAACAAATACAAATGAACATGTCGAGTGTACGCCTGTTTCACCCCAAGCGTCAGCAAGGGGTAAGCTGCGCACATTTTTTTCGCCGCCCATGTTAACAGATGAGAGCACACAGGGGCTGCGCAGAAGCGCGTAGCAGGTGCAGAGAAATGACATAAATCAAAGCACATGGCTCACAGTTTTCAGAGAAGAACGCTGAAAAATACGACAGAAAGATGCTTATCTATAGCCTGCTGCAGTACAAGCTGCCAGTATGAAGGCATAATAGGCGAGTGCTGCTCCTGCTCTAAAACCGTGTGCAGTAAAACCGGCTTGTTTAAAGCACCGCTTAATTCGCGCCAATCACGCTGCAGGATGTCTAATTGTGTCTTTGCACTGACTTAACATGCAAATCACTTGCGCGTAACGCTTCATTCGCGTTTGGTGTGAACACAAGAATGAATGTCTTGTTACGTCCACGAATGCATTTGTTTATTTAATATAATCGCAATTTGCTGTAATGTAATCGCATAGGCTGACATCACGATTGTGATTGCTATATGATTAATCGTGCAGCACTAGTTTAACATAAAATTGTTTGTATTTTACAGTTTAAGCGCAGAAAGACATGAAAGGGAACTTTGTTTAGGGCTCACATTCTGTGTGACAGCCACTTGAAAATGCATGATTTCAGCACATTAGACTTGATAAAGCCAAGCAGATGTTTTTTAACAGATTATCTGAGGAACAAGCTCAGCCCTATTCTGGAAAACGTTTCTGCTTCCCCTCAAAATAGACATTTTCAAAATGATATAAATGATCTGTGGGGTATTTTGAATTGAAACTTTACAGACAAACTTTTTAGGAACCCTTGAGACTTATATTACATCTTGCTTAAAGGAGGATAATAGATGCCGTATAACACTTATTTTCTACCCCTAGGACTCCTTTGCAGCCTCCCGGGGGTTCCCGAACTCTATGTTGAACCCGTGTTTTTGACAATTCAGGGAACTAGTATATTTCATTTGTATTACAATATGCACAGCTGAATGAAGAACAGCCTGCTATTTCCACTCTGACATGCAGCAGAGAGAACTCGGTAATAGATCATTCTCCTGAGGGCTGAATACATTTCCTGGCTGCTCGTAACCCAAACCATGTCTCCTTTTAAAACGCTCTGTACGACTGTGGAGGGGAAGTCTAGATGCTTTTAGACATCACTGAGTGCATCATCTCAACTAAATGCATATGGATCTCTACTGCCTAGTCTGACCCCAGTGGCGGCTTTTGGTATTGAGGCCATATGGGCAAAGATGAACTGGTTCCAAACTACAAGGAGAGAGAAAAAAAAACAAACCCTACAGTTTCTCTGAAAGGCATGGCACACAAAGATTAGGTTTTCTGCAATATTTTATTTTTCGTCCTTTCTTTGTCCCTGCTGTCTCTTCTGCATACACACTCTCTAATACACACACACAGATAAATCAGCTACAAGCAATGCCCTTGCTGTGAGAAACTGCAGCACTAAAAGCAGGCTGCAACCCAAGCGTGGCACGGAGGCTGTGCTCCTCTTGGCAGGAGTTTAATTGTTCCTTTTACAAGGACAAGAGAGCAAACTGGGATGGGAGAGATAGAATCCATTAGGGCATGCAGTGAGCTTTACCATGTGCACAAGCTCATGTGAAACATGACAATACAGCATATTACATAAAAATTAAATTCCCATATATACGCACATATAATTTACAAAGTATCACTGCTCCTTCAAATTTCAATAAAATATGCAACCTTATCCGAAATGAATTATTTATTCACTATATGCTTTCACTGCACAGAGACATGCAGTTCTGGGAGGGTGAGAAGCTAGTGTTGGTACCACTAAAAAATGTGTCCTAAGAGATGTGAATGATATTCAGCGAGATTCAATACTGGAGGCTGTGATTAGGATACTTGCATGGAACAAAATGGCAGTGATGTATAAATAGTGGATAAAGTTCGCTATTTCAAAGTCACTCAAATAGGTTAAATTATTTAGATGCCCTGAGAATGTCTGCAGTCATATGGTCATGTGTATTTGAATGCTTTTTACACAAGAGGCATCGGTGGATGGGCAAAATCTTGAAATCAAGCCCAAGTGTAAGTGTTTTTCTGCAAGTGCGTATGAGTCATTACATTATTTGCCCTCTTGGGAGAGGGAACAAGACAGCAGAAGCAAGTGGCGGTTTGTTTTCGCTCAGTTTACTTGCTGGTTGGGCATAAAACCTGAGTTGGGAACCGAGAAACAATCCTGCTCATATTCAGGTAAAAATAATACATTATTCATAGATTTTCGTGCAATCTCCTCACACCCCACACTCTCAGTGAAAAAGTACAAAATCTGTCCCATTGGATGATACTTTCTCAGTATGCTTTTAGTCTTTGTTTTTTTTTACTCCTAAAGGGAGCAAATTAGTACCTTAAACATACTGAAAGGCCTCTTATGTGCAATTGACCCTTCGCAGACTAACAGCCGCCTTTTTATCCGACAAACAAAACAGACAAGAGAGTAGATTGAAAAAATGGATATTGACATCCTTCTGCAGTTGAAATAAGATACTTTCTGCTGGTCATTCGTGTTTATTTCATGCTATAAATAGTAAAGAGGAAGAGATGAACGGTTCCACTTGCGATCTGTCACAACCCAATAAAGAGGCGGTTTTTGCAAAAGGTCAATTGTCAAAAAAATTCAACGATTTTTACTAATTAACAACATGCTGCATTTACTACTGTGGGAATTAAATGAGTGTTGAATTATAAATAAATGAAACATGCTCATATCATATTATATTGTTTGTTCATTAAATTATTGTTGTTAAATACGTTAAAGATTATTAGATTTGATTTAAGCCACCTCTAAAATACTGAGGTTAAATTGTTTTAAATACTTTTTACAGACATGATCTCATCATTTAGCCACGGAGAGTGACACAGAATCATTAATGAGCTGAAATCATTAAAAGGAAATTCTTTCCGATTCCTACCTCTGCTGGAGGCTTTCCTTTCATTTCTATTTGTGAGTGCAATATTTTGAGATGAAGAACACTGGGCTCATAAAATATTCAGTCTGAACAAATGATATTGAGAGAGAAATGCATCAGTGGTTGGGCTCACATTAATCAGTGCATTGCTAGTACACAAGAGAGACTAGTTATGTGTTAGAGGCGTGTGGATACTAACAATGGTAAACAGCAGAGGAGAAAGGCATGCTCATAAATTAAAACAGGAAGGTCTGAGTGCCCTCTTAAAGTCTTAATTGCCTTGTCAGCATATACATCTATTTCTATTTGACCAGGCGAGTGCTCACTGAGACGCTTTTATCCACAAAGCAACACGAACAAAGCATAAAGCCTCACTGGCAGACACGCTGCCCTGTACAAAGCAGAGAAGAGCTGGACGACAGACACTGTAAACTGAGAGCTGTCACTAAACAGAAATAGCCGGAGCTAAAAGTATCGATACGTTTGTAAGTGACAATGTAGCACAAACATTATGAAAACTCAATAATGATTACAAAAATGTCCCATCCCCCTCTCTCTCAGCCTATCGATCGGTCTGTAACTCTATATGGGGGGTAAACTCAGCTACTGAGGGTGTGAGTGAGGGAAAGAATAGAGAGAAGGCTTGTACTGTCACAGAGATGCATTTAAAGTGATGCAAGGCACAGTGTTAGAAAAGTGCGTGTGTTAATTATTGGATTTTCTTTAATGAACTTCACACCGGATGAATAACCGTCCAGAAAATAATGAACGCTCCCACTGAGACCTGACCTCCAGTTATCGAAGATAAATGTTGTGCGCCAGATGGGAGAAGTCAAAGTGAGAAAATCTGAGCGGACAGAAAGCCTAGTTTTCAATTCAAATATTTAAGCTGATGTCATGCAGATTTGGATTTGGTTTCTCTGAAAGTGTTTCTTTTAGGAATGTATTTAGCCAATTCTCTCTGTGTTAGAAGCATGATATCATTCTTTCTATCCAAGATCTGACAAGAGAGAGACACAATGGGGGTGCATTCTCATCTAGCAGCTTTCATCGTTCCTATGGTGACATAGCATATAGGCAGGTCACCGGCCCATCCCCTTAATAAACAGGCAATTCCAGACAAGATTAAACAAAGTCAAATGTCTTATAGCTAAAGCAAATACTTGTAAGTCTGAAAAAATATATCGTAACACTTTTTAATGCACTGAGCAATGCAGTGTTTTCAATGCAAGGAAGCATTTCGAAATAATATTTTTTTTGTTTAACGTGATTAGCTCTCTGCTGTACTAATTTTCCTCACTTTGCAACCGCATTTATGATGGCAATAAAACTGATAAATATGAAGGGGATTTTGAATAACCCCCTTCAAAAAAGCTTTTGCTAGATCAAATTTAGCAGTAAACATTTAAGAGTCATATAAATTATTTGCAATTGTAATTATTAATAGCTTGAAAGAGTATCTTAACTAGAAGCATCATTGTTTATTGATAGATATAACTATCTGTGTTGTTTAGTTTTTCTTTTTGTTGTTGTATTTAGGACTAAACATCCTTAGCATTTAACATCTAATTATAATTTAAGAGAAAACGAAAGAATTTAGGTTCTAATTTGATTACTGTCACATAGTGTGAGGTCTGTTAATGTGTAGTGTAATAACATTTTTATTTAAGCATATTTTATTCTGACAGTAGCAATCATTTACTTGCACTATAAATAAAACATTTTGATTAAATTCCTTTCGTTTTTGCAAATTGTTGCCAACATGCAAGAGATGCAATTATGTATTTTTCCGATTTTGTCTTTGTTTTAATGATTTCACAATGCATGCAAGCAACAGAACTGTGTAGGAAAATATATAGAAATGCAAAACATAAATATGTTAAAAACATAAACGTCTACTTTTTTTATCTTATTTCACCTTCTGCATATTCAAATGCAATACATCAAAAAGAGACTCATGGTTTTATTTACCAACATTTGCAAGCCTTACCTCCTCCCTTCCGCCCCCATTTAATGTGGGCGCTTCTCCCGTCACCGTCACCCCTTGCATTTTTCACTAACATGTATTATCACGGCACACAAAGTCCAGGATAAAAAAAATTGCGCCGCGGTCCACAGTCAGGACCTCTCCGTAGCCTATTTCACCCCATCAGCTGCGAGTGCCACCACGTTTCTATGGTGGCGACGTCCAGCACAAAAGAGCATCCCAAAAGATGCGTCCTTTCCCTTTCGTGTCTTACAGAGGTTATCACATCACCTAATCCCGGTAGCGATTCTTCTGGATTCTAGTCCGGCCAAGGATCAAGGATAGCAGGTAACTGTTGCGCTTGGTTTCCCCTCAGCCTGTGTGACAAAAGCATCGCACGCTCGAGACGGAGCGATGGCTGGACAGCAGCGCGCGCATCACGTTTGCGCGCCTCGCGATGCACAGCCGCTCTGTCGAAGGCTGCCGATCACCGCGTGTCGTAATCAGCGGCGGAGAGATTAATCTTTGATTATATTCTCTACGTTTTAATTTCGCGACAAGTTGAAAGGATGAAATGACAGAATCCTCTGCCTCTCCTTTCCGAGCATCACGTATTTTCCACCGCAACCTCCTTTCACCTGAACTGTCTCCTTGCGGACTTCACTCTGACGTCATCCTTAAACGCGCCTTCAAATCCTTATAATTGGTCCGTTTCGCTGACATCGTGTGCAAGCCCACGGTGTTAAATTTAGGTCCTATTAGTGGATCATCTTATTTAATAGTAATACGTTTTTATATATAGGCCTATCTACAAGTTTAAAGCTGCAGTATTAACTAATGGGCAAACCTTGTCTTATTGAATATTCATTAATAGTACAGACCTACTACTAATCTTAAACAGACTATACGCTATACAAAACTTTTTCAAGTAATTTAACAGACTATTAATTATATAAATGACGTTGGCATGTAGGACCGTGACTTATTTCTTGCCACAGCTAAAAACACTTTTAATAGTGATTTAATATTTATTTTACTATTCTTTGGCTGGGTTTTTAAAAGTACACTAATATTTAATGTCTATGCATGTAAAGTATTTAACTGTTAACTGTTATTCAGTAGTTACAAATGTGTAATTACATATACATTTAAATACATTTTCAATGTGAATGACATTAAAGCAGACAGGTTTTAGTTAAATTAATAATAATACTTTTTATGAAAAACAAACAAAAACCATACCAGAATTTTATTTTTGTGTGTACAGTGATTTTCAGACACTTCAGCATAATTTGTCACTCAATACAATACATTCAAATGATTTTCCTAATTCCAATAATTCTATAAGGGATAAGCAGATAAGCAGTTATCATGCCTGCCGACTTACAAAAGTGCATGTAGAGTGGAACAAAATGAATAATCATTTATAACTGTCCTCTTTTTTTTTTCTTCAACGCTTCATGGGGGGGGGTCAAGAGTTCATGGTGATTTGTTACTCCTAGATGTGTAAGCTGTCAGTTTCATTAAGAGTCTCTGTGGATGTTCAGCTTGAATATGATTCTGCAGACCGTTCCGTGTCTGTGCGGTCAAGCCACACTCCTCGCACACATATAGTTTGTCCCTGCGCTCCTTGTAGGCGTATTGTTGAGTAACGGCATGGATCTTCCTCAGGTGAGATTCTAAGGAGCAGCGCTGAGTGAAGGCTTTAACGCACAAAGTGCACTTATAGGGTCTCACACCTGTATATTGTAAGTTGAGAGGAAAGTTAGAAATGAAAATATACAAACTTGAATATTTAAGTATGTAAATATACTTTTTTTTAATGCACACTTACCCGTATGAGTGCGTACATGCCTCTTCAAGTCAAAAGCATCATTAAATCCTTTTCCACAGTGCTCACAAGAGTGCTTTTTTGTTTCACTATGGCACTTCACGTGGCGTTTCAGCATACGTGCTGTAGTGAATGTCTTCTGGCACACCTGGCAGGACAACACTGATGCAGCGGGTAGAATATCTGCTAATTTGTTTGCATTATCTAGGATGACTGGAGATGGCATGTTACCTGTAGTTATCTGAAAATGGAAAGGAAAGAGATGTTCTTGACACACACACAAAAAGAAATCCTTACAAAATGTGTTTTAAACCAAAAGAACTGTTGGCTCGCCTTTATCTTTGAGCGTGAGTAAGGCACTCTTTGGGTCTTCATGTGGCATTCTGCCTTGTGATTAGGTTGACCCTGTGCAGCAGAAGATGGCAGCTGTGCAGACAACACATGTGACTGAACCTGTAGAAATGTATTGTTTTTTTGTGCAGTTGTGTAGCAGGAGTACTCCGCAATGCTGCCCTCCGAGACTTCATGCACGAATGGTGGAAAAAAAGACTCTATAGGTAGCAACAAGAGCAAAGAAATGATTAAGTCAGAGCAGAAAGAGCAACAGATTTAGTTTGGACACTTTGTTCAGGTATGCTTTGCAGGTAAGTCCTTGTTTAATTCCATGCATTAATTTTTTTTTAACTATAGTTAGGCTATTATTTAATGCAAAAGTATTAAGTCTTATTTAATGCAAGTAGGCTAATCAATACAACATCCATCACAAGTCATCACAATATCAAGTAATTTATAAAACATTTTTAAATATAAAAATGTAAAACAATTAGACTCAGAATACCACATAATAACATTACCAGAAACTATGTTTCTTATAGTTTACGCTGCGTTGTTAAGTGATTTGTTTCCAACAACAGCCAACGTCAATATAGGCCAACAATGAATTATGTAATAAAGTAATTATGCATTAAGTATTCAATTCTGTTAACTTCCCAACACAACCGAGACACTCACCAGGTATGTAAACGTCCCCTCGCGCGGAATCCGGAATCTCACTCCAGCTTCGTTTTTCGGCAGCGATGTTCACTTTTTTGACCAGGAACGCGCGAGGCATTTTCGGAAACGCTAGCGAATGATTAATGTTCGTTTACGAAACCAGATATGTTTTTTAAACGGATGCTCTCCCAACCGACAGTTCTGCAGTTATCCGCAATTGAACTATCGCTTTCCTTATAACAAGGAAGCCGCCAGGTGAGGTTGCGCATGCGCAGAAATATAACGGCGCAGCGCAGGTACAGGTAAAACCGGTTCTCAAAGTAATAGGCCTAAAGTAGCCTTAACAAGAATGGTTTTTAAATATGAACGTGTTCATTATAATTTTAGCACACTGTAATTTAATGTTAGCCCATTTCTAAACTTTTTAAGCATGTCTTAAGGTTTCCTGTTGGGCGTGGGTCTGCTCCTTTGTTTATGTAGGCTAGCCTTTGTTGTCTGTCTGTATGCAGGTGGGTGGGTGTTGTTGGGGTGTATTGCTGTAACAGTAGGCTATTAGCAGGGGGGCAGGCGTGTCTACTAAAGTTTTTTAGTCTACTATTTTTTTATAGCCTATTAATAAGAAGATTAATGAACTCCTGTATTTTCCACTATGCTACAACACAGTTTACTTTGTAAGCATACTGCAATGCATTTAGTTAACATGAAACCTTTGTATGCAAATTACTTTGCAGCATGTCAATGCCTGAAAAATCTGATAATAGTGAACAGCCCTCCCACAAACACACACGCACAATAAAAACACAAACATGCCTCTTATCTCTACCTGTTTGTAAAGTACACTGTGAAAAAGATTACAGTGATCATATTGTGTCTGTGCACTTTGTTGATGCTACATCAGTGGATAAAATAAGGGAATATAGGTAGCCTACTTTTAGACCAGGTTTATAGGGAAAGTAGTTTTGCATGTAGGGGAGACTGGGGGCCTGTTGCATAAAACAATCTTAGCAAATAAGCCAGGCTTATTTTAGTTGGTCTTATTTTGAACCAAATCAACTTACAGTAAATCAGACTACTTCTGAAATAAACCTGCCTTATTTGGTGCCTAACTTGTTGTATAAAACACTTCTTTTCTAGTGAATATGTAACCTAGGTTTAAAAGCCAGTTTCAGTAGGCTACATATCTTACTTTACAAAAATAAATGTAAAACAAAATAGCGATGCATGTCACAGCGTGGCATTAAACAGCCCATTAAATGATTTTCAGCTAAATGTAGACTATAATCATTAAAACAGCTTTGAAATATTTAACTAGCTAATATTTAATTAGCTAAGTTACAGCTGGGCTATTATAGGAAAAAACTTGATTCGGCCAGCATTTTGTAAGAAATAAATGTCATACACATATTATTAGCCTACATTATGAACATAAAATTTATTATTATTATTATAAAACATGAATAAAAATAGGCCTATTGTAAGCTAAACTTTTGAACAATTAAAAACAATTGTTTTATAAAATTATGGAAAACATTTATAAAGCGAGTGCTGTTGGAAGATATCTGTCAGAGAAACGGCGAAACGTCCAATTGGACAACTGAGGCTTCCGTAGTGTGAAAGAGCACAAACATGGCGTCGACCTAGCGAATCGCTCGGCATGTTATATAAAATTGTACGATCAAAATATACAGCTATGTGTCATATCTGAAATTTCAGTGAATTGCTGAAAAATAATCGTTTTATTAAATCATGGCTGTTCTGTACTTTTTGTTCGGTCTAAGGCCCTGTCGAACATTTGTTTCAGCTTATCGACTGACAGGTATTGGGTCTTCGAGGGCGTTCGTGTCTACAGCGACCCAGTCCGTTAAAGTCAATGATATCACAAGCGTCTTTTACCCGCCACGCTGCCTGCGCGTTAACTCAGTCAGGAATGCCTATACCTTTACGTCTACTGCTGTCGCAAAGGACGTGGTTCTCTTCGAACACGACCGGACGCGTTTCTTCAGACTTTTAGCGATATTTTGTGGGGGCCAACTTCTATTTTGGACATATCTGGCTCACTTTGCATTCACGAGTCTTCGAGACACGAGACAAAACAGCGGTGAACCTCAAAAGGTCAGAACTGAGTTAGGAGGACTGTTCAGGTTTGATATGAACCTCGGCTCAAACGCCTGGAGGTATGGATTCACTCTTGGGTGCCTAATTATTGGTGAGCCTTAGCTTTGATTTCTGATGTCATAGCTTTTCTTGTATTATCTGTTCCACCTCTAAATGCTATTTTTCTGTTGAAGGTGGAGGAATTGTCGGCGGGGCTACATTGTTCAGCCGTCGTTCTGTGAGTCGCGTAATTCTTCATAAAGGAGGTGGAAAAGTCACAGTATCTACACAATCGCCGCTGGGACCTCTCAGAGCTCAGCATCTAACTGTGCCTTTGACTCAAGTGGCCTGTCATGCGCACAGACAGGAATCACCCTCATTTATCCCTCTTAAAATCCAGGGATACAAGTTCTACTTCCTTTTGGACAACGAAGGGACACTAAACAACCCTAAATTGTTTGATATTACTGTTGGGGCGTACAGACCCTTATAATACCCTTGTGAGTCTGTGCTCTTCTGTTGATGTGTCATACATCTGCTGTTCATTTTGGTTTATGTTGCCTTGGGGGGGGGTTTACAAGAGGAATAAATAGTGGAACTTTTCTGTTCATAATAAAACTTTTTACCTGGGATTTGTGCTGACAGGCTCATTCTGCCATCTGAATTATGACACATTAGAGGCTTAGTCACAGTAGTCTGACTAAGATATAATTATAGTTCTGTCTTTGCATATTTTTTTTTCAGCTGCATTGAAGTCTGACTCATATAATTAAGGAGTAGTCGACGATGGGCCATTGAATTATTAGAAGATAATGCATGCCCTAGGTGGTAATGAGGCCGAAGCACAAGCAGAATGACCGTTACACCTCAGGTGTGCGTTATTTTTTAATAATTAAGTAGAACTGGGTAGAGTTAATTATTCCGCTTATGCTAAAGTTACCACACCTCGAGACATTGTTCAGATGTCGTATTTCAAGCTATTTGTCAGGTTTTGTCCTTAAAACGTTCTTGTTTGCTCTTGTTGTGATTGAAATTATACTACGGGGCAGTTAAGTGCTTAAATCTAATTTGGATGACAAATCTTTTAATGTGTGAATACTGTTGAGAGACGCACTCTAATAATGACTAGCTCTGACATGACATTTTGGAATTGGCAATAAAGGTGTGGGATGAGATACATAAGGAATTATTCCTACAAACAAGCATTTTAAGGGCCAAAACCTGATAAATGTATTGAAAAAAAAAATGTCTGAGTAATGTCTTGGGGTGTGGTTACATTAGTATAAGCAGAAAGAATTGATTCTATCTGTTCCCTGCCCAGATTTAGAAAATAAAGCAGACTTGAGTCGTTCTGCTTCATATTTGTCTATTTATCTTAAAATTAACGGTGCTTTACTATGCCATAGAGGAGTTTCTTTTCTGAAAGGTTAGAACCAGTCACATATGAAATACCTTCCTATTTCACAAAAAGTTCTTTGTGGTTAAAGAAGGTTCTTCAGATAATAAAAAGGTATGAAAGAGATGGTTCTCTAAAGAATCTTTTACTGAAAGCTTCTTCGTGGGACAAAAAATAGTTCTATGGCATCACTGTAAAGAATCTTTTAAGCACCTTTATTTTAAAGAGACAATGTGATATGCTATTATTATATGCAGATATGGTGATCTAAAAACAACTGATATGCTTGATAAAAGTTTTAAAAGTCAAATATTTGAAAATAAAGTATTGTTTTCCATTAAATCAGTGAATAGGCATAAGTAAAATAAGTAAAAGATTTTTCAGTTACATTTTTTATTTTATTTTAGTGTATTAAAACGTAAAATGTAATATTTGTTTCATGTCCCGCCGTGAAACATGAAATGGGACATATGTCAGTTCTCTACCCAGCGCAGTGATTCACGGATGTCCTGCTAGTTCCGCTTATTCATACATTTCAAATCTACACGTCACTTGGCAAAAGATGTCTGTAAGTGAAATACAACATGTGAAGGGTGTGAGCTACGGGAAGCTTTTGTAGCTCTCAAACCATAGGTCTTAAACTTAGGATATTTACTTCGTTTCCTGGCGAATATAATTTCAGTGACAGTTAGATGGAGCTGTTGCCCAGAAGGTCTTAATAAATAAAAGCCATTAGAAGCACACTGGTGGCCACAGAGGAGAAAAGGCGGTAGATTGGAAAAGATAGATGCTCCAGAGATGGGGAGGAGAGAGAGAGTGTGGGTGTGAGGAGGCGCCGAAGCACTTTAAGAAAAGATGTAGCACGTGTTTTAGTTGATTGTTTCATCGTTCGCCACGATGGATTAATCCTAGTTTTGGTATTTCTGCTCCTAACGAATAGTGGGCCTTTGTGGGCCTGTTTTGCAATTAACAGCACACGAGATGGGTTTAACCGAACTTGACGAACAGAAATAATATGAACTCAAATATTTCGGATCGGGTTTGATCATAATGAATCATAATGAAGGAAGAGAATCGTATTATCGGATGCATGATTCCCAAATTTCTCCAGCATGGATGGACCCGGAGAACTCAACGGCTCTTCACGTATGTCCGGTACGTATTTATTTATTTATTTATTTATTTTAATAGCCTATTTTAATGTCATATATTTTTAAAAATATAACTAAATACAACCAAAGTAAATAATACCATAAAACAGGCAATTATTGTTAAGCTTATTTATTCTGTAACACTTTACAATAAGGTGTCATTTGTTAAAGATAGTTCATGTATTAACTAACATGAACAAACAATGAACAACACATTTATTATACTAAATATTGATCTTTGTTAATGTTAGTTGATGAAAATATAGTTCTTCATTGTTCGCTCATTAGCTCACAGTGCATTAACTAACACAATTTGTGATTTTAATAATGTAGTAAATGCTGAAATTAACGTTGAGTATTGTTCATTCTTAGTTCATGTTTAATAATGTTGTTAACTAATGAATCTTATTGCAAAATGTTACCACTAAATCTGATAATGTTTAATTATAACCGTTATGAAGTTGTTCGTTATTTATTTGTGTGTATTTATTTTTTATTGGATTATGTTTTTGTTATTTATTTTTCCAGAATCTTACAATGGGCACTACATCCAGCCCAAATCTTGATGTGATCACATCTAGTCCAGATCTTCACTGGCTTCTGCAGTCCTCTCTACTTTCCCAATCAGAGACCAACTTGGGAACGTTTTCTTCTTTTACACCCAGCACCATGCCCAACTGCCTTTGTTTGTCACAGTGCTCCAGTCCTGACCCGTCCTGTAACGGAGCAGTGGGGGACAGTTCAGTAGGGCATGCTGACAAACAAGTAAGTTACTGATATTTTTGATATTTTCAGAGTTAAGAATGCAAAAACAATAGTGAAAGTACACTTAAGGCGTTCTGGTGATTCATTCATTTATGGTAAACGAGTGAAATGACTCACACCTGAATGACAAAGGGGCATGTGGAGTGAGTCAGCGCTGTAGTATTTGAGCGGGAATCTTAAAGCGCAGGCTCAGATGGATGGATCATGTTGTCATTGGTGCTAGTGGATGAGTAACAGGAACAGCATATTTGGAATTGGGTAGAACTGCTATGTGTATGTTTTCTTAATATCAGCCATAAGATGGCAGCACCATCCCTCTTTTAGACAGAAGCTTGGCTCTTAAATAAAATTTGGACTTGCCTTGCTAAAACCTTCTCGGCATTTATAGATGTCCTCTGAGGAACTTGTCAGGATAAGGATCCGCAGGGAAAGGAACAGAGTAGCAGCTGCCAGGTGTCGGGACCGTCGTCGGATGCTAATAGACACGTTACAGAATGTGAGATTAGTACTTATTCGTGTTATAGACCATGTTTAGCCATTAGCCATATGTTTTGAGCTTGTGCTTTCTCTTTCAGGAGACGGATCATTTGGAACATGTGAAGACTCAACTGGAGGAAGAGATCGCTGCTCTTGAAAGGGAGAGAGAGAGGCTGGAGTTGGTTTTTGAGGCACATATGCCCATCTGCAAGTTAAATGACCTAAACCCAGAATAAATACTGGTGCTGGTCATGGTTAGTGCTTAGTCTGCTGGTTCAGATGAGCTGTGGATTATATAACATAAGAAACATATATTTGTTAAAGAAAGCGATGTTAAAATCTATTTCAGTGATACCTTGAGAATTATTATCTTGCATGCACAATTTGTTTTACTTTTCATAATAAACCACCGTTTTAAATGTTGTCACTTCTCCAGCAAATGTTTTTGTACCATGAATATCTGTTTAAATGTTAAAATATAATTATTCATGCAATGGCAAAGTTACATTTTCAGCAGCTGTTACTCTACATGTGTTTACTTTACATTTTGGTGCAGTTTTTATATATTTCTGCTGCATTCTTTGATTAATAGAAAACAAAAGAGCAGCATTTGTCTGATACTGAATCTTTCAAACTTTGATGCAAAACATTTGAACAAAAGTATATAGCTTATGAAAAAATATAAAATACTATTTAGAAAAATGTAAACATAATTTAAAATATTATATTAACATTTAATAAAACATAAAAATAAAAAACATCACATTTTCTAAATATTATATTTTAATTTTTGTTTTAATAAAATATGGCAAAATTATTTAACGTCAACTTTAACTCCACAACATTCAATAATAACTGAGATTTTAGACTTGGTGCATTTGGTGATGTAAAGATAAATTAATACCAAAAATGCCTTAATACACATTTCCTTTACTAATAAAGTAAGTCCTAGCCAGAAACATAACAAAAAACACATTACAAAATACTACAGCCATTAGATTCATGCATTTCTGGTCGTTTTGTTCATCTATTTTTGTTTCGGTTGCGACATGGTGCCTAGTTTATTCCTTAACAGCAGGGGGCAGTCACGCGTTATCAGGCTCGACGGAGGGCAATGTCTATGGTGAATGTAGTTCAGTTTGGGTTAGGGTCAGAAACTGGATCCAGACGACTGCGAAGAGATTGACAGCTTTGCATATCCCACAATATCAGTCAGCGTTAATAGCTAATACCGGTATTTTGTGTTTGTGTGACTGCATAGAGCGCACAAAGAAATCAGCAGTGCGTGTTTTGAATCGTAACTGCGCAAGTAAGCTCGGCTCGCAGATGCGTCCTAGAGAGCGAGACCGCAGACGCCACTTTCTGCAGTGCTTTAACATCAGCTAACAGCGTCTTTGACTGACTTTCCAGTGCACAACATTAAAAAACGGTAAGTTTTCATCATCAGTTTGACGTCACCTTTCTTTGCAGGTCTCGTGTATCTTGCTTTTTAAATCTACGCGCTTCTGATAAAAAACACCTATATCAACATATATCAACAGCCTATTACAACAGTTTGTGTAGCAAATGCATTTATAGATTCAATTTGTTGTTAGAAGTCAAGGTTATTTTGAGCACTGCATGTATATCCAATTATTTTTTAGCAGTGCTTTGTTATATAAGCATAAATATGTATTTTTTATGCTTTTTCAAGAAAATGTCTATGGAGCTAGATGTGTTTGTGGGGAACACCACTGTCCTGGATGAAGATGTGTACCAGCTGTGGTTGGATGGACACACAGGTTAATGCATTTTGGTTAATAAATGTCGCATATGAGTTTGTTATGCACACTTAGTGCTTACTTTTATTGTTTAGGACTTGATATAATGATGCATTCTTCATGTTGGTACACAGTCATAGATGCAGTGAGGAGTCGGATGGAAGCAGGTGCCTTGCAGGAGTGTGAAGCCAATGCAGAGGTTCTGCACAGCGACACCATGGACCAGTTCAGAACATTCCAGATGTGTGAGCGGCTCCTCCAGTCCCCCTCCAAAGTGGCCAATCAGCTTCTGTTCCAGATCCCTCCTCACCGTCAAACCATGCTTATCGAGAGGTCTGTTGTTCTGTGGTGTTGTTGTTTATTTATTAGTTGTTAAAGCATCAGCGCTGGTTTGTTTGAGCTTGTTTGTTTTCCTCTAGGTACTATGAGTTTGATAGCTTGTTTGCCAGGGAGGTGCTGGGTAAGAAACTCTCCAAAGGGACCAAAAAAGACTTGGATGACATCGGTTCGAAGACTGGGATTGCTTTAAAGAGCTGTCGTCGACAGGTGCTGCACACTCTTGCCTCTTGTGTTTTTGAATGCCTTATAAAGAAAGGATGAATACTGCATGTTTAGCAATTTTGTTTTACAGAAATGTTAGCCTAATATTTAGCCTAATATTATTATTTACAAATAAGTTATCAGTGCACGGTACTTAAATATTAAATGATTGTACAATTTTATTATAAAAATTTATTGTTATTCTAAAAAATAGGAGTAGTGTTATTTTAGTACTAATTTATTAATTTCAGTGTGCAATACTTAGAAATAATAATATTATTAGTAGTATTGTTGTATGCATTTATCTTTTTACAAATAAGCTGTCAGTGTACAATAGGAATATAACAGCGTCTAGTTTACTATGTAATTGCATCAAAAAAATAAGTGCAATGTACTTATTGTTTTCATTTTGTATAGCAAAAACACTTTTACTGCTATCGAAGTATGATACAGGTATGATTAGGGACAGGTTTGGTGGCACGGCAAGGTTTAAGGGTAGGTTAAGGTGTCATCTGCGTAATTATGTAATTACAGGAATTAATTACAAATGTAATGACATATAGGTATTTTTTAAATTTTAAGTACAATGTAAAAACATGTATATAAACAATAAGTGCATTGTGTTTAATTTAAATGTACAATAAGTACACAGTCGGTTAGACCCCCATAATATAAAATGGTGAATCATTTTCAGAATAATTTATTAACCTGTAAAAAAAAAAAAAAAAATGTCAGTGTACAATACTTAATTATTATTTTGTTTGCATATATTTATTTACAGAAATGTTGTTGGAGTACAGTAATTTTAAATATTAAATAAGTTATTAAACATATTTGTAAAGATATAATTTCTTGTAAACAATTTAATATTAATTCATTCGTTTATTTGTTACTTTATGACTTTATTCATTAGCAAGGAGATGATTTGTTTTAACCATTCTACCATTTTCTCAGTTTGACA
This sequence comes from Enteromius afrohamiltoni, assembly GCA_034779775.1. Classification (NCBI taxonomy): domain Eukaryota; kingdom Metazoa; phylum Chordata; class Actinopteri; order Cypriniformes; family Cyprinidae; genus Enteromius; species Enteromius afrohamiltoni. The sequence continues at coordinate 2,429,747 of JAUYWG010000022.1, read as the reverse complement.
ATTTCAAGCGTGTGTTTAAAGTGGTGGAAGAGCTAAAAGGCCCCCTGGTGGAGAACATACAGCGACACTTTCTCCTGTCTGATGTTCTGGCAAGGTGAGACTTTCACACATGTGGCCAAATGAAGCATATTGCTAGTGCTATAAAAAGCAGCTGTCCCACCTAATGAAAACTGTCACCTTTTCTAGCTTTCCAATTCAAGGGACGTCAATGTAAACCAGACACAATGTTTCGTTCCTGTTTTTGTGATAAAGATGATTTACACACTGCATGTGTGCCAGTGTGACTTAATACAGGCGAAAGCTTTCAGAGTTATAATCGAAAGGAATCTTAAACCTAGAGTACACAAAGGCATGTTTCTGTTGTGTTCATCCTCTTACTGTTTTGTTTGGTCTCTCTCCTCCATTCATCTTTCTCCTCATACACTCTCTTCTGTTTCTGGTACACTTTTCACACTCCCCCTGTCCTCTCGCTGACTCAGTCATGTCTCTCTGCAGGGATTATGCTGCCATTGTGTTCTTTGCTAACAGCCGTTTTGAGACAGGCAAGAGAAAGCTACAATACTTGTCTTTCCAGGACTTTGCCTTTTGCGCTGGTCAGCTCATCAGCTACTGGACTGTGGGAGCAGTTGGTAAGATGTTTACCTTGAGATAAAATCTGCTGAAGAAAATGAATTTACATTACTACAGCATCCATGATATTTCACGAATCAGATCATCTTTGGTGAGTGTCTTTGTACAGCATGCAGTGGTGAATCAAGTGCATCAAATTTACATAAGACAAGTATTCCCCAAATTCTTTTAGAGAAATATTTGGGAGAAGGTAAAAGTAATGAACTATATATGCACTCTCATGCTCTGTCTTCTTTCTTCCGTACTTAGACAATGTGATGGAAGACATGAATGTTGATCTAGAAAAAGAGTTTCTGCATGACTTGAAAGACTTGAAGGTTTTGGTTAATGATAAGGACATGCTGGACCAACATAAAAGGCATGCAAATAATTTTTTTAGATGGTCATTGTGTAATGGCGATGACACTCTATCTCTAACATATCTCTCCTTTCTACAAACATTAAAGCTTGGTGTGTGCACAGCTTAGAGGGAAAATTAAAGTCTTTGCTGAGATGGAGGCCAGTTTTAAGGTGAGAAGCCTGAAAGTTATTAATTGCCAAAATGTTTCATACTTAAATTTCAATTTCAAGTTAATTCTTGTAGCCTTTCCGTTCATTAGACAGCCCTAAAAAGCCCAAATGAGTGTAAGAATCATTTGACGTACTGTAGCAATATACACATATTATTTGTTTATTATTCGTGTTGGATTACGTTGGTGAACTTCAGAACCTGTCGAGAGCTCTGGTTAACATCGCCTCAAAACTAACACACACCAAAGATGTCCGAGATCTGTTCATCGACCTTGTGGAAAAGGTAATGCACTGATACTGTAGATAAACTATATGCTACGAGGTGATATTGGTCCTTGATGACTCCTAGGCTGAGCGCGAAATCTTTATTGCTTCTCCTCTCAGTTCATTGAACCGTGCCGGTCAGATAAATGGACAATCGGAGATCTCAGACTCTTCCTCACACATTACAGCACCACTGTACACACGATTGAGGCTTTCAGGTTAGTGTATATATACATGCTATATGTGTGTTTGTGATGTTTTTAAAAAATAATATTTCTCTTGTTTTTTCTCAGGCATTTAGTAATATGGGACAGATACATGGGCGTCATCAGAAGCTGCATCCTGAAAATGTACCATGACTAGAACGCATTTCCATCGCTGGTTTCCAGTTTGCTTGGGCAAGACGTTCTTCAAACCTTTAAAAAGCCAGTTGCCCTTTTGTTTGTAAATGTTGCTACCTCAGCTCCCTTTGTATAGTATTCTTACAAAGTATTCAAAGCATTCTTGTACATTAGGTTTAACTTAAATAATAAATGTGATAAAATGTAATACATCAAAGTTTTTTTTCATTGACAACTCTGGATCCATAAAGAGCCTTTGAAAACCATGGAACCATTCCATCGAACTGAAGTTTAACTAAAGTCCTTATAGTGGAAAAAAGGTTCCTTAAATTCTTATTAAAGGGATAGTTCATCCAAAAATTACTATTCTGTCATTAACTACTCAACCTCGGTAGTGCTACCAAAACCCGTAAAAATCTTTGTCTGTCTTTAAATAAGATATTTTTTTATTAATTTCGAGAGCTTTCTGACCCTACATAGACTGCAATGCAACTGATACATTGAAGGCCTAGAAAGGTAGTAAGGACATGTTTAAAATAGTCTAAACTACAAGAATACTTTTTGTGCTCAAGGTAACGGGGTACTAATGTGGCACTGAAGAGAAGTTGTTGTTGAATAAACAATTTCTTTGTGCACAAAAAGTAACTTCATAATCAACCACTTTATATTTTTGAACTGTTTTTTTTTTGGACATGTAAACAGTGCTTGATCTGGGCATATTTCTCTCCTGGTTCAGATTATTACATTTTTTACTCACCAAAGTAATTTATTAGAAGAACATTTGTTTCACAGGAGATGAATTGATGGGGTGGTGCTTTGTGGATAACTTGGATTTCTTTGATGCTTTTATCAGATGTTTTTACTTTCGTTCTGACGGCACCCGTTCACTACAGAAGGTCCATTATTGAGCATGTAATATAATGCTGAACTTCTCCAAATCAGTTCAGATGAAGAAACACACTCAATATATCTTGAATTGCCTAAAAGGAAGTACATTTTCATTTCAGGGTGAGCTAAAAAGTGCATTGGGGAACCCAACAATGGTTAAAAACCCCTTTTGGAACCTTTATTTTAAAAAATGTAGAGGAGGGCAATTATCTCAAAGTGTGCAAGTGATCAATGTTTTCCCACAGTGAAGTGCCCGGCGGGTGTGGGTCAGCAGCAGGGGGCTACAGTTGGCTGGTCAGCTCTGAAGTAAATGGATGAGGAGACACTTTTACTACCTTATAAAAGGCCAGACCTAGGACAGCTGTCACCCCCTCTACAAATGGTCATGGAAAATTCCTCTGAATTTCTGCCCGAAGAATCCTCATGGGAACTTTCTCTGGCACTCCTGCTGTTTCTGACAGTAGGCTACCTCTGTTGTTTCCATCAAAGCCATTGTCTTAATGGTGCTCAAACCTTTGTGTAATGAAGACGCATGATGTTCCTGGCACCGGTTAGTGTTTCACAGTTAAATCGGGAGGCCTTGCCTCCTTTCTTACCCTGTTAATTTGTGTCTGCATTCCTTTTCGACATCCTCCAGTAAATATCCAGCAGTGTTAGACACAAGTGAGTTAATAAGCCAAAGTGTATTAAAAATGGGAAGTAATTAAGGCCTACGAATTGCACAGGATTTGCCTAATATAACCCAGATGGATTGGTTTGCTATTTTTTTCTTTTCTGAGTGATGTATTTGGGATTTGGTCTGGAAACGAGGAATTTGAACCCTTGAGGCCTGGAGGAAAAACAAGGCAGGAGGGTGAAGGGTGGCTGAGATGCAGGGGCCGTACAGAAGTGGGTGGAGGGAAAGAAGTGGGACGTCCTAAGCTCCTTTCTATATCATTGCACCTTTCCTCACATCCGTAATACACTAGCTATCACTGCTCAGGTCCTGTCTTTTGTCACAGAGATCTAAAAACGGTTCACTAAACGAAGACGGAGAGAGAAATCAATAGAGACAGAACGAGACAACTTCTACTGGACAGACTTCAGAAAGTGAGTTTCAAACTATCTGTATTTGACTCCTGTGCACTTGAATCTTGTAAAATTGAGCATAGCAGTACATAATACAAGTGAGATCATGCAAGCAAACTTGAAGAGAAAGGCATTTGGTAAAGCATGCATGAGAAATTTGGCATTCCAGGACATTATGCTCATTGTTGTTGCCTTGCCTTAATAATCAAATGAGTGACAGAAATGAATGCTTTGCTATCGTGCTTAAACGTGACAGAAACCTTCAGTTTGAATTGGAAACAGTTGGAGTTAATGATTACAGATGAGGCTGGTGGCTTGTTTTTGGACGGATCTGAGTGCTTGGAATTGCCTGTATAGTCATATCCTGTAGAGTTCAGACACTGGCCATGTTTCTGCCTCTTTAGGCCAATTCTACTTTTCCAGAACAAACAGAGTCATGACACTGTGTTTATATAAGACATATAAAAACGAGCAATTGAAATAGTATAATGCTACAGATTAAGATCATCTAATCTTGAAATATGAGCGTCGGCAGAAGTAGATGTTATGAGAGTCCAGGAGGGATAATTGTGGCTTAGGAGGTCTATGATTTGTTTTGCAGCTATTAAAAATAATGAGGCCTTAAATAAATGCTGTACTGTGGTTAAAAAAAGAGAAGGCCAGAGCAGGTGAAACGCTTTTTCCAGCTGCAGTATTTTGGACAGTGTAAAAATCTACTGCATGTGCAATGTTGTAAGAAATGGTAATCTGCAATTATCTCAAAGAGATATTTATCATCTTGAAGAGAACCTATAATTAGCTTAGATGTAAAATATGTGATGTGAGGTTAAAAAGTGTTTCGTGTTTGGAGTTAAACCAGTTGATGTGCAGTAGTCAGGATGAGATGAAGGTGTGAATAACTCCTAATTTCCAGATCACTGAATGTAAGGAATGGAAATTCTGTCATGCAATATCTGATTATATGCACCAACTTGCCTTGTATCCGAGAGCTGCCTAGTTAGCAAGATCAAAATCACTGCATAAAACCCCAAAGTCATCATATATGCCACGGAGTAGTATTTAATTTAGAATTACAGCCATATTAATGTAAACCTAATCTCACTCTGGTAAATACAGTAAATGTCCATGCTGGTTCAGGCAGGTTTAGCTGGTGGAAAATGCTATTGTAAACACTTGAAATTGTTTAAAATTAGTAGATTTATTAAGTATCATGAACTCACAATGAACAGTATTTTGATCTAAATAAATGTTTATTTTACATATGCTAATGCATTTTCATATTTCAAGTTGTATGAATGAACATTAATGTATAATTATGAAGCATGAATTAAGGGTTTTATATTTACCCAGATCAGTGTTTATTATCAACAAGAAATAGTTGTCTTTCATGTATATTGTAATTTGGTTTATATTTTTAGATTTTCTGGTTTTGAATGTAAAGATTTAGTAGTTTTGTTGTTGTTGTTTTTTTATAACTTAGTTGTAGCTATTGTTAGCTATATTGTTTTAGCTATTTTAGTACATCAAAGAAACATTTACATGTATCATTATTAATTATTATGACTTAGATATAGTTTCATCTATATTTGTAATTAGTTTATATTTTATTACTTTTATTTGATCATAAAATGTTTGTAATTTTGTTGTGTTTTTGTAATTTTACTCGCTTTTTAAAACATGTCTATATAGTTTTTTTTTTAATTATTGTTTTAGTTGTTTTAGTACATCATGTTAAAATAAAGTTACATTAAAAAAAAAACTATAAGGTAATATATATAATAATATGGCCAGTAATATATATATATATATATATATATATAAGTAACAAATGTTTTCTTGTGTTTTTAGATTAGTTAAATATAAAATATAGTTTTATATAGTAATTATATAGTAACTATATAATTATTCTAACCTAGAATAATTATATGTTATTAATAAGTAAACTTTATTGTACTTGTAAATTGTACTGCTAATTAAGCTAATTAACAATCCAAAGGGAACACCAGCACACCAGTATCCAAAACCAAACATATGGAGGTGCTTCTTTTCAACAGATCACTTTCACTGCTTCCAAATGTTTATGTTGTATACTATTCCTGTTAACACGTTTATTTGCCATTTTTTTACAAGGTCTCACCCCCACCTGTTTGTCTGCCCCCTCTTTATTTTCCTAGAAGATACGACGGGAACCAAACAGACCCCCTTTCTACGCCTGTTCTTGCTCTTATTGGCGTAAGAGTGTGCCTTAACGACAGCTATACATTTGTTCATCCGTCCAGCTGTGTGTGTGGCAGGGTGAATGTCCTGTACCCTGTAACTATGAAGGCCACATATGTGCTACTTTGCGTGGGTCTGGTTGTTCTTCCTGCTACAATCTGTCAGTCTCCTGCTGAACGTGACTCTTACACAGTAAGTAATTGTGACAATTACTCCCTGTTCTTCTCTCTTCATCTTCAGTCTCCCTTCACGTTGGAACATGTACATGTCTATCTGCCTTCCTACATAACTTAGCATATATAGTGTGTTGTTGTATACTATCAGTTTGTATTAGAAGTCATGTTCCTGTCAATAAAAGTGTTTGAGTGTGACTGATACATAATAAAGTGTGTTTTCTGTGCCAGGAGTGTACAGATGGCTATGAGTGGGACGTGCAGACTCAACTCTGTCGAGGTGGGTGGAAGGTCATGTGCCAGAGAAAGAGAGAGAGAGATGATGAGAAAGTGATGCATTTCTCCTCTAATTATCTTGTCGGTTAAATGTCACATGCACATTCCTCTGTCCTGCCCCATGTCTGGCCGCGTCTCTGAATTTTGATATACACTTGTGTCCTGAGTAAACATAACATGAAGTGCGTGAACATTAAGATGATTAAAACAGCTGTAGATTTAAAGCTGAGCAGGGAAGCCCCGTCCCCTCTGTCAAGTCTTATTGGGCTAAAATCTTGCTTCATATAAACATGAACATAAAACATAAACATGTTTTCAATGTTTAAATACTTTCTGTCCCAGTTTAAGATTTTAGATATGCAACATATAGATATGCAACAGCACATTAAAAAATAAATGCTCAATAAGAAATAAATTATTTGAGATTTTGTCCAAAACAAGAAATAATGTTGTTGGTTGCTTGGCCTCTTTTCCTTGTGGTAACTCCACAATTTTAAAATCTGATTGGCCTCATCAAATGTTTTTTGATTGGTTAATAATATTGCTTCATAAAGACCAAAAATATACCTGTTTAAATCATGGTTCTTACCACTTTTTTGTTTGTAACTTTATATATATATATATATATATATATGTGTGTGTGTGTGTGTGTTGATTGGCTTTCTTAAAGGCATAGTTCACCCAAAAATGAAAATTCTGTTGTCATGTATTCACTCTCATGTTGTTCCACTGATGTGAAGATAAGAAGTTAAAAGAAGATATTTTTTAAAAATGCTCATAACCGAACAGTTTTGGTTAAAAAATATATTCTTTTATATTCCACAGAAGAAAGAAACCCATTCAGGTTTTAAATGATGTGAGTGGGAGTGAACATAAATATAAATAAAAAGAATTTTCATTTTAGGGTGAACTGTCCCTTTAAGTGTATAGATAACAAACAAATTATACTTGATGAATTCAGTTGCGAAAGAGTTCAAGTGAACCGCAGCCCTTTTTTCAGTTTATTATCTCATATTGTTTATACAGTATGTATATTTGTTCCACATGTCTAGTATTTAATAAAAACAAAAAAATCGAGACACTCAAGTACCATGTAAACCTACATTCTGTTCTCTTTTTTCTCTTAGACATAAACGAGTGTGAGACTATCCAGCAGGCTTGTCAGGGAGAGATGAAATGCTTTAATCACTACGGTGGTTACCTGTGCCTTCCTCGCTCCGCCTCTGTGATCACCGCACCTGAGCCCTCTAGCCAGTCAGAGCCCAGTGTGCCTGTGGAGAGTAATGAGGGCTTTAACCCCTGTCCCGTAGGCTACAGGGCCCAAGGAGATACCTGTGTGGGTGAGTTCTTCAAGGCCAAGTGCAGACAAAGTCTATTTATTTAGTTCTATATTGTAATGAGTGCATCAGTCTGATATCCTGAAGCTCTTCATCGTGTTTCGGACAGACATCGATGAGTGTGAATTGGACATGCATGACTGTCAGCCCAGCCAGGAATGCATCAACACCGTGGGCACCTACACCTGTCAGTGTCCTGACGGCTATAGCAAGATTGGCATAGAGTGTGTCGGTAAGAAAAGATATTATGTGTCTTAACATCTGTCTTTAAGATACGGATGCATCTTTAATTGCAATTCGAGGTTTATTTTGCAGTGAAGAGTCAACACGGTCAATTTAATTTGGCAAAATATTAAGCTTCTGTTCTGCAGTCTGTAGTAAGTGTCTCCTCTCATCTGTTAGATATCGATGAGTGCAGGTACAGGTACTGTCAGCATCGCTGTGTGAACGTGCCAGGATCTTTTTCTTGTGAATGTGAGCCTGGTTTCCAGCTGGCGGGAAACAACAGATCTTGTGTTGGTAAGCCCTTGAACAACATGCGTTTTCCAGCAACCAAAATTTGCATACACGCTAACTTAATTATAGTAGTTTGACAAGGTAATCAAAACTCAAACATAATTTCTTTTTCAATAGCAGGTTGTTTTTTTATTCCATGGAGCATGAAAGGAGATCTTGAACTCCAACAGTAACAGAAAAATAGCATGAAATGAGCATAAAAGAGCATAATTTGTGCTCTATATGATAGCAGGTTACTTTATTTTAAGTTGTTCTTGTTACAGCAATTATACATTTAAGTACTAAATAATATTAATTAAGTACATGTACTTACTATATGGTTTGGTTTAGGGTTACTATAATTTATTGATATATAAATTATATACACTGCTCAAAAAAAATAGGGAACACTTAAACAACACAATGTAACTCCAAGTCAATCACACTTCTGTGAAATCAAACTGCCCACTTAGGAAGCAACACTGATTGACGATCAATTTCACATGCTGTTGTACAAGTGGAATAGACAACAGGTGGAAATGATAGGCAATTAGCAAGACACCCCCAATAAAGGAGTGCTTCTGCAGGTGGTGACCACAGACCACTTCTCAGTTCCTTGAGGGCCCGACGTTCACATGTGGGGGTTGTGCTTACAGCCCAACACTGTGCAGGACGTCTGGCATTTGCCAGAGAACACTAAGATTGGCAAATTCACCACTTGGGCCATGTGCTATTCACAGATGAAAGCAGCTTCACACTGAGCACATGTGACAGAGTCTGGAAACGCTGTGAACGTTCTGCTGCCTGCAACATCCTCCAGCATGACCCACTGTTTGGCAGTGGGTCAGTAATGGTGGGGTGGCATTTCTTTGGAGGGCCACGCAGCCCTCCATGTGCTCGCAAGGGGTAACCTGACTGCAATTAGATACAGAGGTAAGATCCTCAGACCCCTTGTGAGACCATATGCCAGTGCGGTTGGCCTTGGGTTCTTCCTAATGCAAGACAATGCTAAACCTCATGAGGCTGGAGTGTGTCAGCAGTTCCTGCAAGACGTAGGCATTGATGCTTTCCCCAGACCTGACTTCAATTGAGCACATCTGGGACATCATGTCTCGCTCCACCAACCACCACAGACTGTCCAGGAGTTGGTGGATGCTTTAGTCCAGGTCTGGGAGGAGATCCCACAGGAGACCATCCACCACCTCATCAGGAGCATGTCCATGCTTAGGGAGGTCATACAGGCACGTGCAGGCCACACACAGGATGAAAGTTGGATCATCCTGTAGTGTGTTTTTCCACTACACTTTTAAGTGTGACTCCAAATCCAAAGCTCCATGGGTTAATAAATTTGATTTGCATTGATAATTTTTGTGTGATTTTTTTTTTTTTTTTGTCAGCACATTCAACTATGTAAAAAACAAAGTATTTAATAAGAATATTCAGATCTAGGATGTTATTTTAGTGTTCCCTTTATTTTCTTGAGCAGTGTATAATGTGTGAATCTGTGATGTTTGTTGTGATTGATGTCAATATGTATTTATACATATTTATGTATTTCAGGTCAAATTACAATTAAAATAAGTTTTTTGTTTTTTTTCCCTCTAACCAACAAATTTATAATATCTTGTAATATACAGAAGCACACAATTCATAAGTGCTGTTTTAGGCTTTTAGTATTAATTTTTCATAACAATTAACTAATCCTCCCAGAAATGGGTTTTGTTTTTTGATTTGTTTAATTTTTTCACAAAAGAGAATGTAAACAGAACATTCCCAGTTTAATTTTATGGTGAATTTTATTACCAGAGAGTTTATTGGAACTTTTATTTTGACTTTTATATTATCTATTTTTATATATACATTCATATATAGTATTATATTGTGTGTGTGTGCATATGATTCATTTTTATCACCATAAACTAACCAGAAAACTGCACATGTAATTGCTTTATTATTATTTTTAGGTGAACTATTGCTTTAATGCTGTCTTGAGTTTTTTTTCACTACATAATCTTACTTCTCTGTTGTCAGATGTAAATGAGTGTGAGATGGGAGCACCTTGTCAGCAAAGGTGTTACAACAGTTACGGCACGTTCCTGTGTCGCTGTGATCAAGGCTATGACCTGGGACCCGATGGCTACTCATGCAATGGTTAGTACAAAAGACATAACCCATTTAACCAACTGACAATGTGCTAAATGTAATTATCTTTCTTTCTCTCCTCCCAGATATTGATGAGTGCAGCTATTCCAGTTTCCTTTGTCAGTTTCAGTGTATGAACGAGCCTGGAAAATTCTCCTGTGTTTGTCCAGAAGGTTACGAGCTAGTTGGAACACGACTCTGCCAAGGTATTTACACATTTTTTTCCACTCGACCAGGGGCGTAGCACCAAATTCTAGGCCCTATGCACAAGCAGTGGCCCAGGTAATTTAGTCCCACTTTTCACCCAACTACGACACCCCTGCACTCTTATAATAACATTGGTTTCAGTTTGTCACAACAATTCTTTGTGTAGATGTGAATGAGTGTGAGACAGGAGCTCATCAGTGTGGAGAAGGACAGGTCTGTGTGAACATTCACGGTGGACATCAGTGTGTAAGCTCCAACCACTGCCAGGACCCCTACATCCAGGTCTCAGAGAAGTGAGCCATTTCCATTGGTTTAATGCCAACCTATATTGGATTCAGAATCGTATTTGGACACTTTTCAGTGTTTAATTGACTTTCTTTCTGTCCAGTCGTTGTATATGTCCGGTGGTGAAGCCAGAGTGTCGTGACATGCCCTTTTCCATTGTGCATCGATACATGAGCATCACCTCAGAGCGCTCCGTTCCCTCCGACATCTTCCAGATCCAGGCCACCAGCGTCTATCCTGGAGCCTACAACTCCTTCCGCATTCGTTCTGGAGACGAAAATGAAGAATTCTACATACGGGTTAGTCACACATCACCCTTTAAACATCAGTTACTCTTCAGGAACTCGAGCTGTGTCAACGAGACTCCATGGGGAACGCCACCACCTTTAGGGCGCAGCCTGACGTTTTTCCCCGATCTCCACACCGAGGTGGCGAGATCGTGGAACAGACCATACTCGGCCCGTCTCTTTGTCCCTGTATCAGATTTTTATGGGAATGTAGCGGGGATGACAGAGCACGTTTATAAGATGAAGTCTCCGCCCCTTCCCTCCAGACCACTGTGAACAACTTCAAACGAGGCTAGGAGTCAGAGCTCACTCAACCTAGGGGGTCGCGGCCTCCAAGGCCCTGTTTTCAGGAGTTTAGTTTTTTAGTTATTCGGTTTTATTAAGCCACACCTGGTGCTGCGTTGCTCTTGTAAGTAGGCACACACACTGGGCAGGGACTTGCAAGTCTGGGGACATGGGCATCTTGTTCCCCATAGCGTCAGGTTGACACGGCTCGAGTTCCTAATGAGGAACGTCTCAGGTTACGCATGTAACCCTAGTTCCTCGAAGGAACGCCACACTTCCAGTATCCCTGCCGGCTTTGCTTCATGAAAGAAGCTGAATGCCGGTCACATTACACGTGCTTTATACTTCCTGGCCGATGACGTCACCCGCATATGACTCCATATGTCTCTCCATTTTATTGGTCTGATTGCACACACGATTCAGAGCCGTCATGCTGAATGTGTTTCCCATAGCGTCTCGTTGACGTGGCGTCTCGTTCCTTCGAGGAACTAGGTTTACATGCATAACCTGAGACGTTTCATAACATTATGTGTGATCAAGTACATAGTGGTGAAAATGGTCCTGTTTTGTAATCTGTTTTTTATGATGTTACACTATTATTCATTTGGGTTGATGTGGGACATGTTTTTGAAAGAAGTCTCTTATGCTTACTTATTCCTGCAATGACTCCGACAAAGTCTATGAATATATAAATACACATATTTTGAAAATATTTACATTTATATATTCATATTCTTATATTTTATATTATATATAAATAAATAAAAAATCCTAAATATATACATGCACGTGTTTATTAATCCATAATTTATTTTGTTTTAATACTTGATCACATATTTATTTACATTGATTAGTTATTTAATATAATCTTAAATATTTATATCTTATCATGTTTAATTCTTTGTTTAAAGCTTAGTTTTAAGCTTTAAGTTTTAAACTTTCAGCCTAAGTTTAAATGAAAAGTCTGAAAGACTTTTGGACTCATGTATTTTTGATATTTCTTGTTCCTAGCAAATCAACAACATCAGTGCCATGTTGGTGTTGGCCAAAGCAGTGACGGGACCGAAGGAGTATGTCCTCGATCTGGAGATGGTGTCTGTCAATCCTCTCATGAACTACCAGACAAGCTCGGTTCTGCGGCTCTCCATTTACGTTGGGCCTCATGCTTTCTGAGAAGAGAGAGAGAGATGGAGAGATGAGCGTAGGAAAAACACTGTATGACAGAAGATTTTTTTTTTTTAATTCAGTCTATTTCTGCTTTTATGTGTTAAAATTGATGTGAAATCATCTATTTTTGTGGCTGACTTTGGCCGGTGACTGCAGGCCTATTCTGAGAACTGCTAAAGCATCTGAAAATTCATTTATCTCGCTTTGTCATTCTCACACATACATGCAGCGTACACACACACACACACAGACATTTCAGGAAGATATAATTACAATACACATTCCACTTTTGTTATTATGTTTATCTAGTGTAATCTCAGAAATCACCAAAAAAAAAAAGGTTTCTATGAGGCTTTAAAGAAACTTGAAGAGAACAAATGTCTTTGTAAATATTTTGTGAATCTAGTTTTACTTAAATTGTTGCATTTTTGTTTATTAAAATTAATTCTTATGCTTGTGTTTACTCATTTAGACTTTTTATTTTTTTTTTTTTGCTGTATTACATTGTTAAAGTAAAAAAAATACATTAAATAATACATTAAATACATCCCCTACATCTTAGGGTTTTTCTAATCTTCTTCCTCTTTATTTTTCCTTTCATGTCTGTTTGCTGAAAACATCCCATTTTGTGTACATGCTCATAATTCGGTTAATGTTTCTGCTGGTTGTGAGCATTTATGATAAGCATAAATGTATTACTTAGGTGTCTCCACATGGTGACAGTGTAACACTGGAACACTCATGTTGAGTTTGACTTTTTTTGTGCCATTAGACAAAATTAACTAAAATAAAAGTCACATTTATATTATTTCTTGGTTATGTTATTTTAGAGCTACTGTATTTTGAAACTACTATACTTAGATATCTTTTTATTTTCAGCTTTATAGCTACCCTGTGAATTTAAATTGACCATATTCACTGACAAAAATTAAAGACAGGACAAAAGTAACAAAATGACTAACCAATAGCTATAAATGCTAATTAGCGTGTTCCAAAAAGGTTTGTGTTGTTGCAGGACATTCATTAACATAATTTCATCAATGGACTGGTCATCTCACACTTGTTTTGCAATGAAACGAGTAGGAAGTTCTGTTTGAGTCAGCGTCTGATTTATTACTGCTACGTGTGCGAAAGGATCCGTGTGATAATTATAACGCCATGTAATGTATTGTCAAACGATAAGTGTGAATTTAACCTAGCGTAGCTCCAGCAGGGAAGTGATGAGCTCATTGATGGTCAGTGTTGGCACAGAGGGCTTGTGGGCAGCGCAGCAGATGGATGTAGGTGTGATAGGAGTAACTGAGCTCAGTGGCAATCATATCAGATGCTGTAATATTTTACATTCTAAAGTTCTCTAAGACTCCGGAGGTCTTTCTCATGCGAAGCACAAATAAAGCTATTTTGAAGGATGTTGGTAGCTTTGTTGCCAGAACAGTGAGAACAGAAACTATTTTGTTATCAAAGTATCGTGTAAGACGTGCATACAGGTTTGAGGAAATGATAACTGAATTTTCATTTCTGTTTGAGCTTTTCATTTACTTTTGAATCTATTTTGTTGTAGCTATGACCGAAAATCCAATTAATGTATGTTACATTAAAATGAAACAAACGGTCATATGTCTGTTTATAAATACCTGAATCTTTTCTAAAAATAAACAAGGTTAGTTATTAACAGAGAGGGAAATGGAGGCTTCAGAGCTATTTTTGTGGTTTACAAGAGTAATGTTATGAATAATGAATAATGTTACAGTGGGTTATAAGGAGAGTAATTTTCCCGTCCACCCCCTCAAGCACACGTCACAATCGGGCCATTAAAACATATTATTCTGTTATCACCATGAATGACTGAAACAATACATGTGCACTCTTGTCGTGAAATTCGAAATGTTACATTTCCTCTCATTTTTGGTGGTAATTTGAACTCATTTCCATCCCACACAGATCAGGTTTACAAGAATACAAGGTGAAAAATGATTCTTTATGCAAGAAAGAATCATGCAGCGTGACCTCCCAAGTAATTTAATGTGCTCTAAAGGTGTGAAAGCAATGACATGGTGACTTAATTTGTGCAACTTTTTTAACATATACAAAGTTTCCCCTTTTAGGATATTAGTCACTGATGGAGGTTAAATGTTGCGGCTTCTTTTGTTGGGGTCAAATTGGTGGTGTGCTTGAGAACAACCATCATTTTGCATCTCTTGCAATGCGCAAATTTTGTTACTAAGATACTGCAGCTCCGTTGCCATGGGTGCAGAGATACAGAGATGGTCAAGTATCAGCTTCTTGTATAAACCCCTAAATAAATAAAAAAAAAAGAAGAGAAAAGATATAAAGACAGGAAAGTGAAACACACTTTGCATTTCTTTTAAAAATATTGTCCTGAATATGATGTCCAAATAAGTATGGATTATTTTGTGTCATACACAACATAAGCCAAGAAGACAATGAGATATTTCCTGGAAAGCTGCTATATCTTGGTGGATTTGATGTGAGATAATTACCCCGAGTGTTGTTTCGCTTCTTCGAAAATGACCAAAGTTCAATGCATATTCAAAGACGTCCATGTGAACAGATTATGAGCATTACACATCTTCTCCAAGAAATCCCATCCCCCATCTTTCTGATTTCAGCAGATGGCCGTGCCACCCACGTAATAAACAAAAAAGTCCAGTGGGAGCTCAAGGGTTAGGGTGACAGTTCCCTCCCTGCAGAGATCCGTCTCCCAAGGGCCGGGTCCACATCATCCAGCAAAACTTTTCATCAATATTGATAGCATCTGTTCTGAACGACGTCCGACGGTCTTATCATCCAGCCTCCTATTACCTCCATTACAGTTCAAAGGCTAAAAGATTTTGTTGTTTGATCAGTAATAGCCATAATTGCACAGGCTGGACATACAAAAGAGGAAAAAGACGGCATTAATGCAGATAATGGCAGTCAAATATCACATAGGATGTGAAATATTACAAACAGGAAGTGTGAGTCAGACTTATTTAACCTTAGGTTGTACACATCACCCCTGGAGGTGATGGATGGATGCCACAACCAAAATACAATTAGGCATCTGATCGTATTTTTAATTAACGTTCTTTAAAAGTTACAGAAGTCCATCGAACACCTATGGATCTGTCTGTCCTTGAGCCGTATATTTAGAATCCTACAGAAAACTGAAAGAGGTCTGAAATAAATGAGCATTGTTGCTGGGTGTTAAAAATAGCCCAAGAGACTAAGGAGAAAGAAAGCGCAGTTAAAAGGTTGCAGTTTGAACAGGCTTCATCAGCTGTAAGAGAGGGAGGAGGGAGATGTGTAGGCGAGAACTTAGCTCACGTACGATCCATGTTCCATGTTTAAAACTTTTGTAAACGCGCAAAATGTATGCCAGCGAGCCACGCTTTCAGCGAGCCGCGCTTAAGATTGTGTTTGATTTGCTGAAACTGTACTCATCCTGAGGCCATCCAAGACACAGAGGAGTTTATTTCTTCATCAGAACAGATTTGGAGAAACTTGCTCACCAATGAATCCTATGCAGTGAATGGGTGCCGCCAGAGTGAGAGTTCTGATATAACTGATACATACCTTTGGGTTCCTCTATCCATAATATTGCACTCTGTATTGAAAAAGTATTGTCTTGTCTCAATCAGGAGAGAAAAATGCACAGATTAAGCACTGTTTACTAATGAAGAAATGGCTTTTTGCATCACAGTATAATAAGTGATGGACTGGAGTTGTGTGGATTATTGTTATGTTTTTATTAACTGTTTGGTCTCTCATTCTCACAGCACCCATTCACTGCAGCTTTTTTTTTCTTTGAGTGATTGTTGAATTTATGTATATATACATGTGTATGTATATATATATATATATATATATATATATGCACACAATTGTTTTTCGTAGCAATAAGAACATTTTAAATATCTACCTTATTGATGATTATTAATGTGATTCAAAAGTTTTATGGATGTTCTAAATGAAATCCTTGGATGCTAAAAAGGAACTTTCAAAAAGTAGCTCTTAACTACAGTAAAATGCATTCTTGTAATAAATCAATGAGGTAGGTCATGATGTCACAGATGAATGATCAAGCACATAGGGATAAAAATAGACTCAGTAATTTGTCCGAATAAAGGGCTCAGCAGAAAAGATCCCACTTTATCACAACATACTATTTACAAGTGATATGAATCATGGCATAGCACGTGAATTTTAATACATGTTACTTTAAATAAATAAAGTTTGAGCTTCAGATGATGACCATTACCATCCTCTTGTCTTGTCCTGCTCAGGTATTTTAAAAGAAGTGTTGCCAAGCAACTGATTATCCCTGTTCTTTAAAGTAAAAGAGTGAGGACCTTGATTCTTCTGGTTTTAAAATAAATATGAACATAAAGAAGCAGAAACTATAAAACCAGACAAGTGTCCTTCAAACCATTCATTCACTGATTTCTCCTTATCTTCCCCTTCCTCTCTCTCTCTCCAATGAAAATTATTTTCTGTGTTGTTTCATTATTCACATGTACACTGGTATACACTGAATATGAGTTAGATTGAATGTTCTAATGTGAAAGGATTTTCTCAAGAGAATTAAACTCATGCTATACAATCTTTTTGATTGGTTGATAATCAGTAGGCTCATATTAATAATATCAACCCTGCTTATAGACTTTGAAAAAATATATAGCAGGCTAATAAAGCATTCTATATAAATTTCAAATTAAATCAATTGAATACATCTTGTAATTTATCTAATCCTTTTTTATACAATTTTGTCAAGTTGAAAAATTATGGGTAGTAATCAAATTTTATTTTTTTTAAAATGCAAAACAAAATATTAATACTAAATATTAAACGTATTTGTATTATACATACAAACCAGATTCCAAAAAAGTTGGGGCACTAAACAAATTGTGAATAAAAACTGAATGCAATGATGTGGAGATGGCAAATGTCAATATTTTATTCAGAATAGAA
>JAUYWG010000022.1:2399119-2412104 GCA_034779775.1 Enteromius afrohamiltoni | reverse complement strand
AACAATTACCATATATATATATAAGGCTTGTTTAAACATAATTATTACAACATATAATATTTAAAATAGTACACTATATTTAATACAATATTGTTCTCTTATAATCATAAAAGAAATCGTTTTCAAATTCCCTTATCAAACTGTAAACCTGTTTGATTGATCCACTGCAGCCTATATTCGTGATCCGTCGCTTGGTTTAACTGCAGCTAGCTGTAAAATTATATTTCGACGGTCATATTGCGTGTGAGGGTCGTGGGATAAAACACTTATTTTCTGAATCGTGGTTATTGTTTGTTTTCTATTTTCATTGCATGGGTGGAATGATGTAATTGTTGATTGTGAGCTATCAGCCTCCTACTAACTGCTTTGATGAAGAAGCAATAACCACAGGCGCATCTTCAGTTTTCAATTAGCATATTACCTAAATTCACTGACACGAGATATAAATTCTTACTCCTAATCCCGTCCCTAGATAACTGCATTCAGCAGCAAAAAAAAAAAAAAAATGTGTTACAGCAGCTCGCGGCCAGATGCACCTGCTCTGAGCGCGCAACAGGGTGGAGAGTTTGGACCACTGCCTTCGTCTAGATTTGTCCAAATCTGGCTTTGCGCGTTGAAAGGGATCCCATATTCATCCTACGTCACTATCACAGCAGCAAAATGCAGAGATACTTGGAGATCAGATTCAAATCCATTTATGCACGCCCCCTCCCAACATTTCTTCAGGCGCCACTATATAAAGGATCTGGAGGCAATGTTGCCATCAGAAGCTTCTCGCAAAAGTCAGAGAGAGATCCATAGCGTATCAGTACAGAGGATTTATGGGCAAAGAAAAATGATTTTCTTAATAACAGAGTAGTTATTTTTTTAAAGATATCATCCGAAACTTACAAGAAGTGGCGTCTGCCCCAAATTATGGCTGAGTAGCTCTAACCGCAAGCAGTTTTTACTCAGATTATTCGTCCGTTCCAGCGATTTTTTTGGAGTCGACAAAATGTACCGGTCCACTAAAGGAGCATCAAAGGCTCGGAGGGATCAAATCAACGCAGAAATTCGCAACTTGAAAGATCTTCTGCCCATCTCCGATGCCGACAAAGCTCGTCTTTCCTACCTTCACATCATGTCCCTAGCATGCATTTACACAAGAAAGTCTCTCTTTTTCTCTCAAGGTAGGGTTAACTTACCAAGGACTTTTGAAAAGTATTTTGAATGGCGTTTCCAATCGAATATAAAGTTATGGATGTTGTGTTAGCTCTTCAGGTCAGTGTATATGCTTTCTTAAGAGATTAAAAAGTTACTAACCAAGAACACAAAAACGGAAATAATTTTAAAACATTTATTTTTTACGAACATGGAGCAGATATGTCATATCAGAGGAATCTCTGTCTCTGTCCAGAGTTCTGAAAGTTGCTGTCTGTGGTGCTGATTTTGAGCTGTTTGTGTGGATGTTGCTTTAAAATACTACTAAAATACTGATTGCATTAAGAATTTGTATTATGTGGATACAGATCTTTATGTTGACATCTCCATGTTTTGTCTTGATCAGTGGCAGCAGGTCATGATGTGAGCGGGAGCGTCCTGTCTTTGCCAGAACTCTCGGATCTGCTGCACACACTACCAGGGTTTCTCCTTGTGCTGACGAGTGAAGGAAAACTCCTGTATCTATCCGACAATGTCGCAGAGCACCTCGGCCACTCCATGGTAAGATACAAATTGTAAAATAAATAGTTCATTAACTTTTTAGTTCTTTGTTAGGAACTGCAACATGCTAAAAATAATCTTTTGGGCTTTATTCAGGTCGATCTTGTGGCTCAGAGCGACAGCGTGTATGATATAATAGACCCAGCTGACCATTTCATCATGAGAGGCAACCTTGTGCCAATCACCACACCTGACACAGGTACTTTACACTGTTGGTTTGATACCTTAGAAAGTAACTGGGATGTATTGTACATGATGTAAAAAAAATAATCCCTTAATGTCACTCACTTTTTTTTTGTTTGTTTGTAGACCGTCTCTTTCGTTGCCGCTTCAGCACTTCAAAGTTTGTAAGGAGACAGGGATCAGGCAACAAACTGACATTGGTTCGGGCATGCTGTCTGCCACCTCCATACCACACATCCTCCTACTGGACCTCCAATCCAGTCTGGGTCTGTTTTTGCTCCCCCATGGAGTCCAGCATCCCTCAGGCTTCGTCAGCTAGGAATCCTCTCCCCACCCCTCCTGCGGAGCAGTCTTTCCTCCTGTCCTGTTTCCAGTCTCAGCACAGCCGGGACATGAGAATCCATGACGCTCAGGACAGGTACAGTATGAGTCCTGTGAATGTCCCTGTTGTTATATGATTATGAGAGCGAGGGAATAATCCTGTTGTGTTTGTCTCTCTCTGACAGTGTAAGCGTGTACCTTGGCTATGATATAGAGACTCTGCGTTCTCGCTCATGGTACAGTCTGATTCATCCTCGTGATCTCTCTCACGCCTCTGCACAACACTGCGCCTTGTGTGAGTACATAGCTCTATTCATTTATTTTCATTTTTAAATGAGATACCATAAGCCGGTCTGGTAAATATGTCTCATTAATTGGTCATTATGTCCTATTTCAGTACATGAAGGTGGGGAGAGACAGGTGGAGATGGTGGTCCAGGTAGAGGCAGCAGATCATTCATGGGTCTGGCTTTACATTGTTCTTCAGCTGGAGACTGGAGAATACCCCATCAACAGCCACAACTATGTTATAAGGTATAAAGGCTACCAGCTTTTATGTGTAATTAATGGAAAATAAAATACTAATTGTAAATATAACTAATTATATCTACAATTTTAGTAAAATTAATATTATTAAATAAAAGAAATTGATTCCTTTGATTTAAAAATTTGTTAAACTTAATTTTAGACATTATGAATATTAATATTTTATATTAACATTATACATATAGCATTGGTTATTAATATTATAATTGTTATTATATTATAATTTATATATTATTATTATATTTAAATATTAATAGGTATTATTATTGTTATATTAGTAGTGACATATATCATTTTAGTATTATTAATAATACATTTAATATAATAATAATAATAATAATACAATTTATTATTAATACAATATATTATTATTATTATTATTAAAATATAATGTTTTTAAGATGTTTTATAATATATTTAATATTTTATTATGTTTAATATATTTAAACAATTAATTAATTGATGCTAGTATTTTTTTTTTTTTTATCTTAAACACATTTATAAAACAATTAACAATCTGCCATTATCTCTACCCTTCCCTCAGTGAGTCTGAAGCCTGGTCAGTGCGTCAGCAGTTGTATTCAGAGCAGAACCAGCTGGCTCTCCTGTACCAGGAGGCACGCCAGAGCTCTGACCCCCTGTCCAGCCCGGACCAGGTCTTTACGCCCAGCAGCAGTGGCCTGTCCTCCCAGTCCTTTGACTTCAGCTTCACCACTTCTGGGCGGAGCTCCTCCGAGGAGCTCCCTAGCACCTCCGCTCCGACCAGCATGGCACTCGACCCTCTTCAGGGCTTTTCTCAGGACGAAGAGAGCCATCCGCAACCGCACGGCGGTCCCCAGATGTGGAGATCTGCCATGACTGTTTCCCCTGAACATCTAAGCAGCATCCCAAGTCTCTCTGCCATTCCCCAAACCCATGTCGTCCCTCCACCCCTTCCTCCTCCAAAACGCCAAAGCTCAGAGGAGTTTATTTGCACACCTCCTTACACCCCAAGACTCAGAGAGGGGAGATTTATGTTTGGCGATGAGACCTTTAAATCAGACCATAGCAATGCAGTCAAAATGAGGCATTCTATAACCCTTCCCACAAGCATCGGCCCCACTCAACACTGCCGCAAACGCCTATACGAAACACTACCGCCTACTCCAGACAGCCCAGGCAGTGACGAATGCGTTCTCATGGCACTGCCAGAAATCAGAGGACCTCTATATGTAGACGTCCCCCATTTCCCATTCCACAGTCCCCCCGAAGGCCTTTTAACCCCTGAGGCCTCGCCCACTAAAAAGCCCTGTTTGAGTTTCTTCCCTCGGGAAGACGATTCAGAAAGAGAGCGACTGGAAATCTCCCTCCTTGCTCAGTACATTAGCACTCTAGCTGAGGGTTTCTGTCACAGCCAACCACAAAACACATCGGCTCCCACTCATCACGCACCGTTTGAGGGCCCAAACTCCTCGCTGGCTCACATTGATGTCTTTATGTTTGAGGAGAAAGCAGTAGATGGCATCCTTCTTCCAAATCTGCCATCCACCTCCCCCATACCTCCCTCGCCTTACTCATCAGAGCCGTCCTACGCTCAGCACTCCCCGAGCCGCAGCTCCCCTGTCCACACACAGGAGGAGGCGGAGACTCTAAACGGTGTACACCACCTCTGTAGCGTCCGGTCGACGCACCGTAACGGCACGGCCAGGGATGGGCCGCAGGAAGTCGAAAAACCCAATGAGGACATGGAGACAATGTCTACCCCAGGGTCCATCACACTTCCTGCACTCACTCCTGCTCTGCCTTGTGCCCAGTCCCTCCTAGAGGAGCTGGTCACCTTGGAACCTGTGTTTGGGGCAGCCGCCCCGATGACTCCTGCCGAGAGGCAACAAGATGAGTTGTATCAACTCCCTCATCAAGGTGGACAACAGATCTTCTACCAAGGTGAGATTTTTTTTCCTCTGTCCGATTTGATCATGTCAGCATCTCAATGTTTTATTTGCATCTAAACTGTTTTTTCTCTCTCCTTTCCTGCAGATGGAACCAGTGATCACATGTTTTAACATAAGTCTGTGACTTAATCAATGCAGTATGGCATATTGTCATCTTTTACGAAGCTATTTTTCTGGGATAATGTGGTCGATTTAAAACAAAATGTGTTAGAAATGATTATTTATGTTTATATTTCGATATCATGAAGTCACATGAACATGCATCCTATTCATATTGGACTGTCACTTTGGGGAAAAGTACTTAAAGTAACATAAAGGCAATTGCCACTTTGTATTCACTTATAGTGAAGACTGTGTTTTACTGTTTATGAATCATAAGTGTATCTTTAAACCATCGTAGAGTTCTACGGTCAAGTAGAGGATTGATTCCTACCTACAATACTCTCTTTCTATTTGCTCTTCATTGTGTCAGTGCATGAAAACCATAGAAATTGCTTCATAATAAACAGTATTCCTCTAAGTTTTGTCCTCTGTTTGGAGAACAATATGGGATTTGCTTACAATCTTAAAATTAAAGATGACTGGCTTTGATGGTTTGATTAGAAGCCTTCTAATTCTTTCTAGTGGATACAGAAATGTTAAGAAAATTTTGACTGAAAACTCTTTGAGGAACCCAAAATGGTTTTTCTGTGCCATCGCTGTGAAAACCTTTCTTTTTAAGAGTGCATTCGATGTGCTATATGTTCTTGTACACAAAGAATATCCTTGAATCTGATGCGCTCTTGTTTTCCAAATATGTATATGAGAGTCAATTAAATGCATCAAAGCGAGGTTCATCGGTGTGTGTTTATTGTTGCTGCCCCCTCCATTGTTCCCTTTCATTCACTGCCTTTTTAGTGTGTCTCCATGGTTTCCTAGGACCGACTGACGCAGATGATGAGGTGCTGTTTTTCCTGACGTATACTCTTGACTCAGAGGCACAGTGGAGACAATCAGCCTCCTACACACACACATGCATATATGTCCACAAACCCATGCTGTACAGTGAATAGTCAGCCCACACTTTCCCATTATACCTGGAAGCTCACGATAATACCCTATATGGCCTTTCCTGCCTTTCCATTTTTTCCTCTTGTTGCTGGGGAAGCGAGATCTTCCTTTCGCAATCTCCACCTCCGGTGCCCCTAAATCATTGTTTGCTTGTCAATTATCCAGTTATGCACCTTTCCATCGAGTCCGGCGTCCGGTGCTGTCCTGACCCTCCCACATGGGACCATGGGCCAACTAACCGCCCCGTGTCCAGAAATACCCCACGAGTTTCATCTGAATAAAACTCTCTCATGTCTTCTCTTCCTGTCCTTGTGAGAATGATGCGCTTTCAGCAATGAAGAGGAATAAAAATAGAACGGACTGAAAAGAGGAGGAAAAGAGAGAATGTGGAGCGCTTGGAAGGTGCACAAGGACTTTTAGGTGCTTATTCATCCTGCTTTCCTCCCACTCCTCCAATCAGTTAGCTGAATTTCTTTTCATCCTCCCTCTTTCACACATCTGTGCTTTCTCATTGATACCGTCCCATTCATTAGGACCCTCTCTCCTTATGACTCACCCTTACCTCTTTAACTCATCTCTCCCTTTACTGCTCTCTCGCTCTTCATCCTCCAGATACGTCCACACAAACAGCCCGTGCCCACTTAAATCATAATGGAAATGCAAAAATTAAGATGCTCTCATCTTGTTTTCTGGAAAGTATGATGAAAACAACCACCTACATTGTCTGCACTATTCAAACGTACAAAACATTTCTATTCTTAAGCTCTAATGCCAAAGTGCAAGATCAAAAGAACAATCTTGTCAACAAATAAATTATATCGACAGAGATGGAGCAAAACAAACCTTTGAAATAAGTAGGCAAGCCAGCTTCATCCTGAGGCTTGAGACGATGTCCTCAGTTCTCCACCTCTCACGAAGGCCTGCATTGCACCAACATGAAACTTTATTCAGTTTCTTTACTTTTGATTTGTGAGTGCACACAGTAAAGGCTGCTCAATGCTGACGTTCAGTGGTCATTAATGGAAATTGTATAGAATGCTTGTGAAACGAGTATTTATTATCAAGATAATGTTCTTTAAAGTTTATGGTTTCGTGCAAACTGAATGTATGTTTAGGTCGTGTAGGACACGTTGTATTAAATTATAAATAATTTTACAATAAAGTGCACTTTTTGTGCTTAAAGGGACACAGTAGTTCACCCAAAAATAATTATTTATCTTCATGTTGTTCCAAACCTGTGTGAACTTTTTTTTATCTTTGGAATACAGATTAAAAAAACAAAAAACTTTTATGTAATTCAAATTCTTTCTGAAATTTCATGGGTCAGAATTCTTTCTGACCCTTCATAGACAGTAACACACACACGTCAAAGGCCCAGAAGGGTAGTAAGTAAGGACACTGTTGAAATATACAGTGACATTAGTGGTTCAAACTTAGTGTTATAACAGAATTTTCATGTTTGGGTTAACTAACCTTTAATTATGTTTGGAAACACAGCCATGAAAGTATACATACAGTACTTCAGTGGCCTTTAAGTTCAACTAAAAACCTACCCAGCTGAAAAAGCCGGCATATGCTGGTTAGGTATGTTTTGAAGCTGGGATGCTGGTTTATGCTGCTCCTTTGCCAGCACATGATCAGCATAAACCAGCATCCCAGCTTCAAAACATACAGTACCTAACCAGCATATGCTGTTTTTTTTTTAACAAGGTATAATTAGTTTCATACCTGTATGAATTTGCTTTACATTTTTTGAAAACAAAAGAAGATATTTTAAAAGAACATAGTATATCTAAACAATTAATGGTCACTACTGAAATGCATAGTATTTTTTTCTATACTACAAAAGTATAAAAGTAAGAAATCACAGCTTGTAAAAAAAAAATTAAAAAAGAGCCTCCCACTCACTAGATGTCGTCATTAGGTAGTTCAGTCTTGAGCTCGTCACTGGTCCAGGATCGAGGAATAAACAAACTTTAAAACTTAAGCAGATAGATTTACAAATTCCATGAAGTAAAGCAGAAGCTAAAGTGTTTATTAGGAAATATGCACAATCAGTGTGGCAAAATGTATTGGGATGGTATTGAAACGGGAAGACACTTGTATAATGTTCAACAACAAGTTGGTGCTGGGAGAAGGGAGAGCAGGAACCGAAATGAAGAGAATATTATAACCCTTCTGAGAATAGGTCACACAGGATTATACACTATTTAAAATTGGAAAGCATCCAACTGGAGTTTGTAGTCATTGCAATCAACAAGAGACAGTTGAACATGTAATAATCACTAATTAATGCTGAGCACAAATACATATGGATAGCAGGTATTCTAAAGGAAAAAGCAGTATATAATTATTCATTTCATTAAAGAAACGAAATTAAGTAAGAGAATCTAAATGGGCTCTTGTTTTTTTCCCTCCTTACACATGTAGCATAGTATGGCTATCCTATAAGCATGTATTCTATCCACACTCCAGTCCAGTCGGTGGCGGTAATGCACCGACAAGTTGGTTTGCAAACCGCTATTAAACACCGAAGAATAAGGATCGAGGAAACGCTTTCGGGGTCAATCCGTTTGCAACATGGCGCTGTGTATGTCGGTAACATAACAGGTGGAAGAATCTGTCCTTTTTCATTGAACCGTAAAGGCTGCATTTAAGAAACGTCGGATATTTTGTTTTAACACAGCATACATACAGGTAAATTAAAAATAAAAGGAATAGTGTTACACTAGCGCAGTGTATTTCACTATCATTCCCAGTGACCCTATATCTTACGATTTAATTTTGCAGTTGTTCGTACAGATTAAAATGTCTTTTCTTGGAGGTCTCAAACCAGTGCTGGCGTCTGTTTTGCAGGGTAAGCCTTAGCAACAGAACTGTGATTAATGTCCTTTTAAAATAATGAATAACTGAAATGGATTATGCTACTTTCTCTCGTGTCATTTTGGCAGCATCGCACTTTGTACCTTTCTGGTCTGGACCTGTGTTCACCAGGACCATGGCTACTCTCAATCAGATGCACCGCAAGGGCAGACCTTCTCCACCTCGTCCAAAAATCGGTGCCACTTATGGGCGTCCACAGCTCAAAGCAGTAGTGCTCAAAACCATAATCAGGAATCCCAAGAAGCCCAACTCAGCCAACCGCAAGTGTGCACAAGTACGTCTGTCCAATGGTAAAGAAGCTGTCGCATTCATCCCTGGGGAAGGACACAACCTCCAGGAGCACAATGTGGTGCTTGTAGAAGGAGGGAGAACACAGGACTTACCAGGGGTCAAACTCACTGTGATCAGGGGCAAATATGACTGTGCACATGTTGTGAAGAAGAAACGGTAATTACCAGAACTGTGTGTAACTGCATATATAGCTAATAACTTGGAGGCCAACAAATGAACTTGTAAACACAAATAAAATAATTCCAGTCCAACCGTGATCTGACCCTGTAGTGTTATTTTCTTGGAGTTTGTTCAAGTAGTATTTCTGCTTCTATTACTTGTTTTGCAATGAATGTTATCTTTGTTGATCAACTCTATTTGACAGAAGTAAAATGTGTTTGTGTTCATTTTCCTGCCATGTGGCATTTAACAGCTGATTATGAGTTATTATCTGTTTGTACAAAGTTATACCTGATATAACATGCTGTACAAACAATGCCAAAAAAAAATTGTTTACTAGAAACTTTTTTTTTAATGGGCCAAAAGTCATTGATGGGGGTTCCCTCATTGGTGGAACATACACACTGAAGGAATGTTCTGTTATGATAGACTACAACCTGTATCATTTTCGGGTTGTTTTGCATAATATTGGCCTAGGATTTTCACTTTTGGAAAGCCAGAATCCAGTTTGGCAGGGTCCTGCTACTGGGCTTTAGGTTTTCCTCATTTGACTTCTACTCCCAGGCTGTGATTCAACATCTACCTCAGGTATGTTTTCTTTAAAAGGGCATGCTAAAATACGTTTGTATATTCTGTAATTTGCACGTAGCTACATTTAGCGAGGTTTATGCACATAGTAACATTAACAATAGTTATATACACTGTCGTCTACTTTCGATGCTCCATTTGTTATTGACGCGGCGCTCGTTTCCGGTGTGAAAAATAAGCTAATGCGGAAAAAAAGTGCAGTTCTACTGAACACATTGTAAAACCTCAAACCTTAATATCTTTACAAGTATTTTTTATTGTTAAAGGGGCGGTTCGCCCAAAAACGATAATTGTATTGTTCCAAACCTGTGTGACTTTATTCTGAGAAACACGAAGTATATTTTGGTAACTTATTTTATGGGCAAAAGCACTGAGCCCCCGCCCCCCAGTCTATGTAGACTAGAATTTAGAGGCGGTTTCCTGAACAGGCTTTAAGACTAGTCCTAGAATTAAATAAATGTTAAGAGCCGTCTAAACTGGAAAAAGCTTGCACTGAGATATCTTAAAATACATTATTGTCATTGTTTGGTCTTAAAATGCTCACAGATGATGTATTTTTGTAAGACATTTTTCTAAAAATTCTTGAATGTCCTAAATTAGCAAAGGTCTAGTCCTGGCTTAATCTAATTCCTATCCGGGAAACCGGCCCATAGATATATCTACCAGAAAACCAGTCTAAACCTCTGTATTCATTTTCAGAGCCATGGAGGCCATATATGACGTAGAGGCGACCACAGGCTCCATGACCCATGCAGGCACATTTGACAATATATTCATTACTTTGATTGGCACACAAGGAGTGAGTGAGCGGACCAAGCTTGACAGCTATGGAAGATATTTTAAGACTGGGATGGTAAGATATTTTTGTGACATTTTATTATGAATTCAAATGTGCTGAGGAAAGTTCTGACTGAAATTAGCCGAAAGTTTCTCTAACTAGTATTTTGTTTCTTTTTTCCTAGAAGGTGAAGTACAAATTTATTACCAGGTTCACTCTCGCCGACCTGATGCTCATCAGACTTGAGAAATATAATTTCATGTTCTTGCCAGAGAATGACTGGTTCTGCTCTCTGGTAAATGTAAGAACTGAGAAAGATGTGATCCGTTTCCCGTGCTATCGCTGGATGGCAGAGGGAGAAGTGATATTTACAATTGAAGGAGCACAGAACGAATGAGCTGAAGCTTAACAAACAAGTGTACCAGTAAGTTTTGCACCACTAAGATGTATTTGCAATCATTTTGTGACCTCTTCGTAGTGTATATCTTTGTGTACCTTCTTCTTCCTCAAGGTGGGCTGAGTTCAAAACAGGTCTTCCCCGGCAAGCATGTTTTCAGGAGCCCCTGTCTCTTCCGTCAGTGGTCCACTTCTCTTTCACTAAAGACATGGACTCAGCTTTCAACTGCTCCACTGCGTGAGTCTTACAAACATGTATTAGCATAAGTGTTAGTAAACCTGTCTGATAATTCCTTTACACCAATGATGAATTTATCTTCCAGGCTTGGTGAGATCAAAATGAAGAAACTGGTGAAAAAGCTTGATCAGTGGGTTCAAATGGAAGACATGAAGAGTGCCTTTTGGTAATCCAGAACCGCTGTCTCTGGTAAGAGCTGCTAAGGTCATCTGCTTCACAGATATGTTGACATTAGAAGATGTGTTTGATGTTGAGGGAAGTAAAACTGTGACGTAATTTGGTGGTTTTGTTATTGCAATCCTTTTATAATGTATGTATAATGAGTATGTGCAGCTGCACTGGATGGATGAGGATTTTTTTGGATATCAGCTCCTAAATGGCTGCAATCCGATGATGCTCTGTCGATGCAATGAGCTTCCTCTGAACTTTGCTGTTACTGATAGTATGGTGCAGCCTTCTCTAGAGAATGGGGCTTCACTTACTCTGGAGATTAAGGTAAAGCAATGTCAAATATGCTCTTTTGCACTCTCCATGCACTCAGAATATGTAAGTAATTAACTGTTTAATTTTGTTTAACTCAACAGCAAGGAAACATTTTCTTATGTGACTATAAAAGACTGGCAGATTTACCAACTCAGCTGATCAATGGGAAGCAGCAGTATGTTGCGGCTCCACTATGCCTTCTGTACAAAAACCAAGTGGGCAAACTTCTGCCTATTGCAATTCAGGTACATTTGATGGGTTTCATTAACTTAAGACAATACTGGAATGGACTGGACCAAATAAAACATGTCAATTAATTCTGGTGTTTGTACATCTTGCTGTTACCTATAAAAAATTTGTTTTAGAAGCAAAATTGCGTAACATATAAAGCCTTGTAGATCTGAATAAAGTATTATTTAAGTATAAAATATTATTCCTAACCCACTGACTATTTCTTGTCTATATATATATAATATATAAACCAATTATTTTTCTTAAATATATGCTTTTTATGTATGCATAATAAATATACACAGTACAAACTCATATATTATGATTAATTGTTTGACATCACTAAAAAGTATACAAAAATCAATAAAAAAATACTGATGTATGGTTGACATGGTCAGTAACATCATAAACGATAAAAATTCTTATATAATACAGAAAATGTATCTCAATGTACTCATTCTTTTTTTATTGCTGTGTTAGTTGCAGCAACAGGCATCGGAGGACAATCCAGTTTTCCTGCCTAGTGACTCAAAGTATGACTGGCAGCTCGCCAAACTCTATATGAGGAATGCCGACTGTCTTGAGCATCAAGCATCTTTCTATCTGCGCACACATCTGGCCGAGACATTTACAGTGTCATTAATGAGAAACCTCCCGCCAGCTCACCCTATACATAAGGTACTTAAGATACTGTATCTGTGTCAATATACTGTTTGTTACTGTTAATACCTGGGCCAAATAAATAAAATAAAAAAATCCAGTCCATCAGTAAATATCTGATCAATTCATGACATTCTGCAATAACATGGATCATAATCATCACTCATAACTTACAGTGGGTACGAAAAGTATTCACAAAGCAGCTCATATTGACAGAAAAACACAGAATTGTTGACATTTTTGCAGATTTATTAAAAAAGAAAAACTTAAATATCACATTGTCCTAAGTATGCTCAGTATTTAGCAGAAGCACCCTTTTGATCAAATACAGCCACAAGACTTTTTTGGGAAAGATGCAACAAGTCTTTTACACCTGGATTTTGGGATTCCAGAGATGCTCAATTGGGTTTAAGTCAGGGTTCTGGCTGGTCCATTCAAGAACAATGAGTTGTTGTAAAGCCACTGCTTGGTTATTTTAGCTGTGTGCTTAGGGTCATTGTCTTGTTGAAAGGTAAACCTTCGGCCCAGTCTGAGGTCCTGAACACTC
>JAUYWG010000022.1:2385359-2399019 GCA_034779775.1 Enteromius afrohamiltoni | reverse complement strand
ATTCTTATTTGCTCTGACATGCATTGTGAGCTGTAAGGTCTAATATAGACAGGTGTGTGGCTTTCCTGATCAAGCCCAATCAGTATAATCAAACACAGCTGGACTCAAATGAAGATGTACTTGGGACCATGTGATATTTCAGTTTTTCTTTTTTAATAAATCTGCAAAAATGTCAACAATTCCTGTTTTTCTGTCAATATGAGCTGCTGTGTGTACATTGAGGAATAAAAATGAACTTTTGATTGATTTTAGCAAATGGGTGCAATGTAACAAAGAGTGGAAAATTTAAGGGGGTCTGAATACTGAATACTGTATGTATTTGTTTCTCTAAAAGCTGCTGGTGCCACACACACGTTATACTCTGCAGATAAACACCCTTATTCAGAATAGACTTTTCGGTTCTGAGGGTGCTGTCACTCAGGTATTGATTCAAGATTGTTTTTATTTTCATTTATCTTTATTATTTAACTACAAATAATTTTCACTTTAGAATACTAGTATTGGAGATGAGGGGAGGACCAGTCTCATGAAGAAGGCACTTTCAGACCTGACCTACAGCTCTCTTTGCTTGCCTGAAGACATCAGTGACCGTGGACTAGAACTTCTTCTACAGAGATGACGGACTTCAGGTCTGGAACTTAATAAATGAGTAACATGATTTTTAAATAAAAAACAAACAAAATAGAATCATTATTCAGATCTGCGTCAACTCACTCTCTGTGTGTCTTTCATGGCATCTTAAAAGCTTTCTTTAAAGTTGTTGTGTGTACGTTTTTGACTCTTCTAAAGGCAAAAAAAGAACAAATAGGTAGACATTTAGGAAACATGTTATGTTTTCATTGCCGTTTCTCTCTTAAATAATGCTATAGCCAGTAATTCTACTCTAAAATGTGAACTTCGGGCAGATTGCAGGCTGGAATTTCAGTAACCATTTCAACCACTAGCTGGCAATATTGCATACTGTAGCTACCTTTAATCTGTATGATCCTGCCCACTTATAGTTGTCAGGAAAAACATTGTATTGCTGTCAAGGAATTATCTTTTGTTTGCAAAGCTATTTTTTAGAAAAAATAGCTTTGCCTTTGTTTTTTGCAGTACCCATTTCAACCGCTAGCTGCAATACATATAAGATGCCATGTTGTTTTGGTATTAATTTGTAGTTTTGTAAGAAGCATGTTGGAGTTTTATTACCAAAGTGACAGTGACGTGCAGCAGGACACTGAACTGCAGGACTGGATCAAGGAGATCTTCATTCACGGGTTCCTTGAGCAGAGCAGCACAGGTGAGTTATGACATGGCTTTGATGTCATTATTTTTTAAATTAAAAATGTTCTTTTCCTTATTTATGAATACCTCAGTGGTTTAGCACAGTGGAGGAAGTTGTCAAATTTGTGACCATGGTGATCTTTACAGTTTCGGCTCAACATTCGGCCCTAAGAGCAGGACATGTTAAAAATGAAATGCAATGTTTCTATTTAATTAAGTTATGTTTCATGTACTCTGTTTTGCTCCACGTATTTTTGCACTTAGTTTGACTATGGTAGTTGGTTTCCCAATGCCCCAGGCTCTTAAAAAAGACCCCCTCCTACATCTAAGGGAAGCTCAGACAAACACACCCTGCTGGACACTCTTCCTGATATGAACACCTTTGCTTATCTAGTATCAGTTTTTTGGCTCCTGGGCAAACCCTCATCAGATTTAGTGAGTGTTTCCTACTCAACTGATTGGATTGTCTCAGTTTTTGCATATACTTGAAAAAATTTCAAAACATTCTCTCTAATCTTTTATGCAGGTTGGACTCGGGCAATACCCGGACGGCACCTCAAAAAAGGATCAGAGATTTTCAAGCAGAACTGTCCTTTTTTAGTGAGTCCATCAATGAGAGAAACAAAGGGCTAAAGGTGCCTTACACATACATGTGCCCTGACAACATCAGCAATAGTGTCAGCATTTGACACATTTGAGTGGTGTGACTGAGGACTACTAAAACACCATGATTTATAATATATTTAATATACATAATATAAATCAAATTAAGAATCAGTTTTATATATATATATGTTGTATCTTTACTTGCTATAGACTGTGATATTCAGATAAATACACATTTTAAACTTTGTATTCTATGATTGATTAAACAAAGTGGTCAGTTTATTGAATCAGAGCTGTAACATTCAGAAAACAAGTGAGTTTTGAGTAAAGATTTCAAATCTGAGATGATATTAACAGAAAGGAGTGAGCATGGTAGAGAATTCCAAGGTTTAGGGGCAGTAACACTAAATGATCTTCCCCCCATTGAAGAGAGGTGGTACTGAGGGACAGCGAGAAGGCCAGAATCGGAAGAACGTTTAAGATTTAAGGATTTAAAAACATTTAAAATTTAATATGGTAGACAATTGGGAGCCAATGGAGATCATACAAGATTGGGGTTATATGAGCAGAATGTTTGGTATGAGTGAGTATTCTAGCCACAGAGTTTTGACTATATTGTAATCTGGAGATGGAGCTGGCGGGTAGACCAATGAAAAGGGCATTACAGAAATCAATGCGTGATGAGACGAATGCATGGATGGGTATTTGGTACTGATGACGCAATTGGGCAATACGATGTAAATGGAAGAATGCAGATTTAGTGACAGATTTAATGTGAGACTGCAGTCGAAGATGAGAAACTGGAAGAAATGTTGCTGGTGAGTGCAGGGGTTCCAATTAAAATTATCTCGGTTTTGTCCAAATTAAGTTAAGCCGATGTTTAATGTTCTTCACACAAGCAGAGATTTTGTCAATTTGGGATGATGGAGAAGGTGTACAGATAGAATAAAGTTGAATGTGGACGGCATAAAAGTGATTGTTAAGACCATGACGTTGTAAGATAAGACCAAGAGGGATTATGTAAATTGTGAGTAATAGTCAGCCAAGAACAGATCCCTGGGGAACACCTTGCTTCAGGGGGACAGTGGGCGATCAAAAATCCTTAACAGGGAACAAATATCTTAATTTAACAAAGGCCAAGTCCTGCCTTAAGCCAAGCCCTGTTTGTGAATCCAGGCCGTAGTGTTCTAAAAAGGAACATTTTCAAATGTAAAAAAACTGACATTTTTAAAGGTCTTTATTTTATGGCCATGTGTGTTTTAGATTTGATCATTCCTTTTAATACTACCACTTCAAACGAAAATACTTTCACAGCAATGCTCCTTTTATAATGTAGTTAAGGGAATATAAACTATGTCAAGTAATCTACCTTTTATTTTGATAAATGTATTGAATGCAAAAGCTGATAACTCAATGCAATGACAGCTGTTCAGAAAAAGTTTAACATTATAGTGTTTCAATTTCTTTTTGTTTAAAATTGTTTGTTACTGATGGAAAAGTACATCTAGATGACACTACAAGACCTGGATGGTAGGCATTCTCCACAGATGATTTTTCTACCACCTCACTCTTATAGCAGGAGAATATGCAACAGCATCGCTCTCAGAAATCCATCTCAGTGTTATTGTGGGTTAAGTTCATCAATGCAACGCAAAAGGTTTTCATTTTTTTCCGGATAGTGGCCTTCTTTGATTTTCTTGTTAATGTAGCGAGTTGTCTCGTCTCGTGCATTCTGGCTAGAACTGGTAGAGATCTGCAGGATGTTCTTGAGCAGCTCTTGGTTGGCCTCCACAGACAAACCCAGGAGAAAACGGAGAAAGAGATCATAATTGCTATTCTTGGAGCTTAACGCTTTGTCAACCGCACTCCTGAGTACCTCTGCCAAGGAAACTTTCAAGACTTTACTCAGCTTGCTCTGCTCAAGAACGTTCTTCCCATGTTTCTTGAAACAATAGAAAACGTGAAGAGCAGCAAGGTATTCCTGAATGGTCGGTTGAGCAAAGCAGCTCACCTTCTCTGTATAAATCATGTACTTCTCTCTGTAATACTCTGTGCAGAGACCGGTGCAGGCCATGGCAGGGTACGAATCTGGCAAACCAACTTCGTCCCAGTGCTCTTTCTCTATCTGAAACTCATTCTTCTCAAGCATTATATAGGCCAGCTTTGCGAGCATGACAAGCAGCTGATCAGATGTAAGATTCTTTGTGTCCTTGGTGGGGTCGTTCTTCAGTTTCTCGACTGACATTAGAGTATGACCGTGAAGCATAATTGTGTACAGATTAGTAAGAGTTCTGGGCAACTGTGAGGATTGAAAAGCCTGGAACTGCCCCTGCAGCACTTTAGATGCCACCCAGCAGAACAGCGGAGAGTGGCACATAATAAACAGTGTCTTGGAAGACTTGATGTGAGTAATCACCTTCTCAGCAAGTTCTTGGTCTAAGATGTTCTTTCTGAAATAAGCCTCTTTCTGATCATTGTTGAAGCCACGGACCTCCAGAAGCTGGTGGACGTGTTCTGGTGGGATCACATCCAGAGATCCTGCCCTAGAAATGAGCCACACATAGGCGTTATAGAGCAGGTTCCCTCTGATGAGGTTGGTCATCAACACTTGCACAGTCGCAGGCCTAGTCGCATCACACCAATACACCGTTCTACGGAAATTAAAGGGGATTTGGGTGTCATCTAGACCGTCGCAAATGAACATCACTGGGCATCCTTCGAACTCGAGATTGTCTATGTCCTTCATCTCTGGATAAAGGGTACTGACCAAACTCATGAGAGTATACTCTCCTTCCAGCATCTTATTCAGCTCCTTAAACTGCAGAGGAATAAGAAAGAAAACGTCTGTGTGGACTTTTCCATCCACCCAGTCAAGGATGAAGCGCTGCACTGCAAAAGATTTGCCACATCCTGGGACTCCCCTGGCTAACACCAACCTTACTTGCCTTGCCCTGGGGTTCTGCTGGGAAAAAAAGTCATTTCCGGATAATGGCGCCCTCTTGACTTTGCCACTCTCTGCGAGCTCTTCTATCTTTGATCTGAACTCATGCTCACTGTTGATTGATGCGTTCACACCATCTGAAATGTAAAGCTCTGTATAGACGGACTCAAAGGGGACTGGTTGTCCTTGCTGACTGAAACCCTCATACACCATCTCGTATTTCCTCTTCAGAGTCAATTTCAGCTCGTAGCGCACTTCGTCTGTGAAACATCAAAAAGAGAGACTTTTAAGGCAACGGCTGTAACGTTTTGATAAGGGCAAAATGATATAACTTACTTCTTTTGCATAGTCCTTGCAGATATTCAGCCAGCTTTTTAAAGTTCATGATATTAAGGAGCGCCAGCGTGATCTTCAGAGAGATCTCAATATCGCAGAGCTCTAGCATCTTATCCACCAGATCCACAATATCAAGTCCATCCAGCGGATCACGGAAGCGCTCTGGATATCGTTCCCACAGCTGTTTTTTGAAGTGCTTTAATTCGTCCTCTGTAAGTTTCTTTAAGCAGCCTGTGAGGGCCTATGATATAGCAAGAATGTGATTGAAAGGGACTTTCAATATGGAAATATTGCGATTGCTTTGAATGAGTGACCAATGGTTTAGGCCTCACCTTAAAAGCAAAATCCACCGTCATTGCTGGGTGCCTTTTCTCATTTGGATCTACTACCAGCTCTGGCTTTACTGGAGCAGGAACATGTTGTTTCACACCACCTTCCTTCTTACTTTTCTTCCGTGTGCTTAATTTAAAGAAAACATTTATTTATATATATATTTCGATGACAATAAATCAAAACTACAGTACTGTTCTAAATATTGGGGTCAGTAAGATTTATTTATTTATTTAAATATTTGATAACAAAACAATAATATTGTGAGATGCTATTACAATTTATAATGTCAATTTATCGATTTGTAACATTTTAATTTATTCCTGTGATTGCAAACTGGCAAAGATACATTTTCAGTAGCAATTATTTCAGAAATCATTATAATATGCTGATTTATATAATATTCTTAAAGATATACTCTAAAAATAAATAAAAAATAAGTATATATTATGTATGATTCTGTACAATTATATGTAAGTATCCTACAGTAACTAATTATGTGAATACATTAAATATGCGTGAATTTAGTAAAATAATATAGGCCAGGATTCATAATCAATCAATATTTTAACAATATGAACCATCTGCACAATAAAGGGTGGTAAACACCTGTGACTACCACTGTTTTAATCATGACCTCTCACCTTTCTTCAGCACTGCTCTTCATTTCGACGTTCTCTTCATCATCATCATCACTATTAAACTCTTCACTGCTAGAAGCAGATGAGTCCCGTCTGCACAACTGAACCCTGTAGAAGTCAAAAGTTGACTTACAAGAATGACAACTTTAGTCACAAGCACGCAGAGAGCAAAGTCTTTTTCTAGCATTCAAATAAATATCACTTTCACTCTTATATTATGCTACTAATAAAAGCTTAAATCATGTCTTTAATACACTCTTGTATGAACAACACACTGATCCTGCAAAAACAAAACACAATACATAAAATCTGTCCCAGAGCATGTGTCTTATATATAAAAAAAATAGTTTTGAGGGCGAAATGAAGATGGAGTAAACTTACAGAGTGCAACTGGGTTCATGCTCTTCTCTTGTTTCTGACCAGCTGTCACTCTGCATGGAAGCATAACTGTTTGCAGGGGATTCTGCTCTTTCCACGTAATGCCTGGTGAGAACAGTCGTTATAAGTGATAGAAAAATAAAAATGAACCAAGTAGTTATACCATGGACTACGGCGTATTCCCGGTCTTACCAGCATGCGTCGCACTTACACAACAGACATGCGTATGACATGTTCGTAAACATGGCTGTACCTAAGATCAGATTACCGAAAGCCACATTACCCCACAAAACCGGAGTATCCAATGCTGAATGGAAGTGTCCTCTGAGGAATCACGTCGTCCTCTTCATCCCCGTTTTCACTCCCGAAAGCGGAAGCCCCAATTCCTAATGGCAGACTGTTGTCTGACGCCATGTCTACAGCGTCGTCATCCATCTCGGATTTGCAGCGTTTCACCCGCTTGTCCGAAACAGCTAGGTGTCGTTAACCTAATGAAAGAGGCACATAGATATTGCAAAAATTCATACTTTAATGTGAGCAACCCAAGTCTCTACCTGTGGAAGCGCTGCAGTATTGCGTTAAGCTAAACACAAATACATAGAATAGTGGTGAACCCTTTATAAACATTGGTTTAATGCATTTTACAGTGAAACAGGGACACCGTAAGCAACTGACGGCCAATCATAAACCGCTTCTGTGGTTGCGTAAATATACATGTGCTTTTCTGATACTGTTTTATTCTTAGCGACTGGAAGTTGCTGAAGTAGTTATTATAACAAGTTCTACTGGTCCAGTCAGTGTTGTTGGACTCATGAACATGCAAACATTAGCGCAAGGTTTACAGTGTTTTAAAAAACAACATTAAACCAGAATACGAGGGAAATGGAAGAAATAATTATATTGTAGAGAAAAGCCAATATTTGGTAGATTACAATACACCTTTGGAACTCTATTTATGAGACCTTACATGTAGTCACGTGAGTTTGCACCATTAGAGGAGCTTCAGAGACAGACTGAAGTGAAGATGTAGAGGTTGTCTAATAAGTTCACCTTTATTTCTGTAGCAATGCTCCTGACTCCGCAGTCCTCTCGATTCACGCCTGGCTTCACATAAATTGCGGAAGACGGAACAAACGGTTGGGTAACTTTGAGTTAATTGTTTAGCATCAATTACTTTTATGATTAGCGATTCCTTTATGACTCCTGTCCCAAACGCCGATGCAAGCCCCACATATGCTACAGTTTAACAGCGAAAATGCGTAGCAAAAGCGCATCAGCAGCACCTGAAGAGGATCACTTTCGGTTTGAAGTTGTGTATGTACTTCCCTGTTTTCTTAAAGAGACAGCAGTAAGAATATTTTTATGACGTAGATTTTAAACTTGTTAGTAGAGACAGACTAGTAATCTGTTTCCTGCTAAAAGGGACATTACGTGTATTTCTAGGATAGTATAGTGTATTTTTCCCTTTTTATTTTCATCGTTTTGCTTTCTATTGACACGTTTAAATATCTTGCTACCTGAGGTCTTCAGCCTCTTCAGCCTTTCATTCTTCAAATGAAACGCTACGAAATATTTTCTATATTAAATAGGTAGCTCTCTTTTTATGCACTGAAAAAAGACCCTTGATTTATACCCTATTGACACCACTGTTTTGAAGGACCCCGTGTTGAGATTGTGTTGTTTAAGAGGCCTGAAGTCCCACTGTGAATGGCGCTGATCTCATATGCTGTAGATTTGTTGTAGTTGTTTAAGCCCTGAACTCCATAGCTGCAGATGGTAAGTCTGAGTCTTAATGGAGCAGCTCTTGAACCTTGATCCCTTCTCCTCCCCTTGTCCCTTAAAAGCCTCTTCTCAATACCCCTGCAGGGTGTAGGGAATCTCAACATCTGTCAGCAATGCACACTCCCCTTATGCTCCCATGAGATGTGAATCAACATAAAGCACTCTGTGGAATACATCTCTGTTGTTTAGATGTTTAGGTAATAATATATTTTATGCCTTTTTTGCCAATATAATCACATTTCAGATCTGTTTGGAATCTAGTTGTAATCTAATGCTGTAATGCAAACATAAAGAATTAAAGGCAAATTCTGTCATCATTTACAACCTCATGTCATTCAAACCAGTACTTTTCTCTCCTTCTGAGAAAAACGCACACACACACACACACACATTGAAAAAAAACTAAAAGATAATTTAACCAGAAATTTAACAAGAAACAATTTGCTGGCCATATACTTCCTTCGTACGGACAAATAAACACCATCACATTTTTCAAAATATCTTCTTTTGTGTTTGAGAGAAGAAAAAGTAATTCTGAAACAACAACAGGGTGAGTGAGTGGTAAGTAATGAGAGGATTCTCATTTTTGGGGTAAACGAT
The DNA here is from genome assembly GCA_034779775.1 of Enteromius afrohamiltoni. Taxonomy (NCBI): domain Eukaryota; kingdom Metazoa; phylum Chordata; class Actinopteri; order Cypriniformes; family Cyprinidae; genus Enteromius; species Enteromius afrohamiltoni. The sequence goes on along the minus strand of JAUYWG010000022.1, from coordinate 2,390,139 downwards.
CCCGTTCAAGAATGGTCGATCTGACTTGTCTTCCCATTACAGGGATCTTTCTTGGTTGAGAACCGTGTTTCTTTAAAGAAAGAGGCTTAATTGGGACAGGCTAGTGGCATGAAAGTCAGCCGAAGGCATTGCATGTTTCCCCTTGAATGATCATTCACAAAGCCCTGACTATAGGTCGCTTCAGTTTTGAGGACAGCAGGCATTTAAAACACCTTCTTAAAAATTCATTTTTTATGGTAATCGCCATTAAAAAAAGATCGTATTCAATTAAATGCATATCTTCAGAAAATTATACAAATATTAATACTAATTTGGTTTAAGTGACTGTCACTTTAAAGGCATTTAAAGCGCCTTCTAAAATATTTTTTATGGAAATGCCATTACATAATGACTTTATTCATGCATTTAATGGAATGCATATCTAAAACTATTAAAATTAAGCATTATTTAGATGCATTATGGGTTAAAGAAACAGTTCACCCAAAATGATGTTATGTCACCCTCATGTTGTTTTAGACCCATTTGTTTTCCTTGCAAGTTGCAAAAAAAGGGGTTAGGGAACGACGGTATCAGTCACCATTCACTTTTGTTGCATCTCATTTAAATAAAACGAATGACTGAGACTGTTATTCTGCTCAGCATCTCGTTTTGTGTTCAACAGAAGAAAGAATTTTCACTATGCCTGTAAGTTAGAAGTAATGATTGATCATTTAAAAAAATCTTCATCCAAGCATTGAAATAAAAAGTGACTCATTTGACACTAAAACGCAATAAAATAATGGCGCGTTCCAGTCCCACTGCTATCTCCAAGTGTGTATTTAATACTCTGGTTTGCACACAGCTCAATTATGGAGATGTTTCCGCTGCTTGGCCCTCATGACGGCTCATTTGCCAGAGCCAACGACTGGCAAGAATGGACGGGGCGCGAGTCATACGAGTGTGCGCGAGGGGCGCGCGTGCAGACTACTGTTTACTGGTAGCAGCTTGAGACGAGGCACACAGCTGCGTGAATTCACCGTTGTCTGTCTCCTACCGCTCGATATACGGGATGAGGAGTTGAGATATTAAAGACATCGCAGCGTGAGCGAAAATGATAGAAAGGAGGATAAAGCCTCGCGCGAGGGCAAGAGACGTTTAACGTTATTCTGACAGCTCTCTCACAAAGACCACTGCGAAGGAATGCAGAGCAATGCTTTGAACTTGAAGGACCACCAACGCTTCGTTAGCAAGAACCAGAGCAGAATTTGCGGGATAAACATGCAGCGGGCGAAAAACGGGCAGAAATCTGCCTGAGTGGATCTGAAGTGTGTTGAAGAGCTTCTTTCGCACCTTTGTTTGGCAGCGTCTGCAAAAACTTCCACAATGGCTCTGGTCATGGAACCTGTGAGCAGGTGGTCAACAAACCAGGTGGTCGACTGGATGAAAGGTATTCATTTTACATTCGTATGTATCTCGCTGGAACAATAGAGACGAATGCTGTACGTCCAGTTAGGATCGCTTGTGAACATTGTTTGCCTTTATAAAAATGCAAATGTCACAAGCTCGCCCAGGCTTTAAGTGCGTGCAGGATTTGATTGAACTCGTTTTTAAGAAACATCACTGTGTATCAAGGCGCGACGGCGCGCGCATTCAAGCTGTCAAGCCATTAAGATGTAGTAGCCTATGGCATGCATTGAGCTTATAGCAATGGCTATTATTAACAGATGTTGATGTCGGCAGTGCACGTGAAAGAAACGGATTAGATTTCGTTTAAAATTATATTAATGAGTGAAGCTGGTTGAATAGTCACGTCATCTCATCAAACAGAATGTAAAGTGACGGGTCACGTGGAGGCTGAGTGATCAGCTGGGACCCCTCTGGCAGTCAAAGGCTCAATGGCCCCTCCATGGTCACTTAAAGTTCATGAAAATGGTCTTTTCCTGAACACTGGCTACTGAACACAATGTTGCTCACGCACAAATGACACACCACTATAATAATGCAAGAGACATGCACTGTAACAAACCCATGTGCATACATGGTAAAAAAATAAATAAAACAAAATATTATATATATATATTTTCTGTTACAGTTTACGAGTGTTACTTGCCTCTTTTGTGTGTGTGTGTGTGTCACTGTTTACTAGTAATTTCTGAGTAAAAAAAAATTCTACCCCAATTTGTTTTTAGTGTATCATGTATTTTATGTAAAATTACAAATATTGTCTTGTTTATGTATTTCCACCGCATGTAACAACATATGTATGATTACCAGTTTGGTTTTTATTGTATGTATTTTATTATTATTTATTTATTTTTTTAAGTTATTTATTTTACAGAGAAGCTTTTATATTTAATTAAAAGCCAAAAGGTCTAATCCATAATGCAAATGGGCGGAAAAAAAAAACCCCAACAAAAAAAGCCAGCTTAAACAGATAAATATAGCATTCATATTTATTTTATTTTTATGTCTCATTTTCTGTTATACAAAAATATTACAGAGGCATGAAAGCAAATGATCCCTTTACTAGAATTTGTTTATACAACACAGTTATACTGTCCTTTGATTTTCTTCAAGAGGATGTGATTGGAAAACGGCCTCATTGTGGAACAGGTAGGTCTATCACAGCGCTAAATATCTTTGGCATTAGATAAGGTGAAGCCCTTCGAGAAAAAATCATTTGGGGTTTAATTGGCTGGTTTATTTAGCTCTGGAGTTCTAGATGAAGTGAGAAAAGAGAGGAAGACAGTCATTTGTAATTCAAATGAGGAAAATGTTCCACTTGGCTGAATGTTTTGCCTTTAAGTAATTATGTTTTCGAAAAAGGTAGATGAGCATCTCCGTCTCATTCCTCCCTGATTCACAAGATAGGAATTCGGTCCTGAATGTGTACACTTGTGCGAGAATATGACTGCAGGTGTGCTTTTCAGCGGTAAACGAACAACAATGTGCACTTGTATGCCTGCACGTGTTATCTTGTTGCTTGGATGTCTTGGCTTGAGTTTTGTTTGTGTCAGATGGCGTGTGATGTGTTCGAGTGGGTAAATAAGGTGATGGCTTCATGTGCTATTCACTTACTTATTACGCAGGAATATGGCTGATGCACAATAGATCACAGCTTATACATGCAGTATCTAGAGGTAAGGAACTGTTTAAAGTACAAACATCCATATATTTGTGCGAATCTAAGGATAAGCGAGATGCAGGATGAAAAGGCAGTGTAGGAATCATAAAGAATTATAGCGAGGCGGTGTTACTCCCTAAGGGGATGCCAGAGAGGCTTTCTTATGCTGTTTGCACACTAAAAGGATGGTCGCAAGTACACACCGTCGCTCTGTTAGTTAACCTCTCCTGAGGTCACAGAGGATTTTAAGGAGCTTCAGATGCTTTCTTGATGTGGCCAATGGTTTGCTTCTGAAAAGCTGGAGCATTTTATTGGCATCTGTCTGTTATGTGCAGAAAGAAACCCCGCAAGCTGCTGTATCAGCTGCTGAGACACACTGAGGAGCAGAAGATAACGTGTTAATGCGCGTGTGTATCAGTGTAAGGCTGTGTTAAAGCCCCTGTGGGCTGAATCGGTGTCTGTTTGTATTCGTGTGATCATTAAGAGCCTTCTGATCAGCAGCGTGCAACAATGCGCTCAATGTTTCTAAACACAAATACTCGATCCCTGCACAACAAAACTGAAAAATGACAATTCTGTCATCATTTGATTTAATTGCTTGATTCATATAACACGTTTTTTTGTGCTTTTTGTAAGGCTGGGTGTTTACACAAATTTCATGGTTCGATTTCAATAAAATTCAGTTTAATTCAGTTCTCTTTGAGATTCAGTTAAGTTTCAATCTCAATTGTCCCGCAGGAAGAAATGGCGCCCTGGATGTCAGTGGATGGCACGCACGATCTACGAACACGGGACGCTCAGCTTTCATGATTTGAAATGGCTCAAATCTACTTTTTATTAAGTTTTAATTAATCAATAAATACCATCCAAGGCTGACTTTTCCAAAACACTTCTTTATTTGCTGCTAAGAAGAAACCCCAGAAGATATGTGAAGTATAGCTCCATTGTTGTTCAAAGTAAAAGAAAAGGGGGGAAAAAACAAGGTTATTATGTTAGTGTAATTATGTTAGTTTTAATAAATAAAAATGTGAAAAAAAAAAAATCTAAGAAATTTTCTTTTTTTTTTTGTATTTTTGCCGTATCAAAAACATACCGAACCGTGACACCACTGTATCGTATCAAACCAAACCGTGATTTTTGTGAACCGTTAGTCACCCCTAGTCGCTACGCATACTGTATGTCATCGGAATGAGTGGTCTGATTGGTTGTAGATTCGTCCAGTAGTATACAGAGGCATCTTATGGAAGCAGGTTAAGCCTAAGGTAGCTTGGAGCTTAGTAGCAATTTTTCACTATTTAATTTCATTGTATGCAAAAGAGCAGTGTGAACATTCTACCAATGTTCTCTTTTTGTGTTTTACCAAAGATTTGGGCTGCACGATAATAGAAAAAATGATTATCACGATTATTTTGCTCAAAAATGTTTTTTATCACGATTAATAATGATGATTATTCCTTTGCTAATGAACTTTTATTCACTTGTGCACACTTATTGCATTTTACAGCAACAAATAAGGAAAAATAAACAAACCAAACATGTAAACACAGTAAATAAATAAATTAAACTGCCTCTTACATCAACATGTAACTAACGATAGCACTTCTGCACCTTCCTCATGTTGCTCCGCCATCATATGTTTGTAGGTCTGCAAGATAATCATTGCGTATCTTGTCAGTA